>JAQMRL010000009.1:303378-613378 GCA_035578175.1 Catonia carolina
CACATATCAGAGTGCGTAACTGGAAGTAGTAGTTTATTCGTGTAATTTTTCACTTTTTTGCGATTTTCTCAAAAACTGGTCCTACAATTTTTTTTAAAATCACCTGGTTTACTAAATTTTTTATGCTTTACAAGATAGGGTAGGCGCAATGTTTGCTGAAATTCTCTGTGAGGCGTTTTTCACGTAAAAAATTGTTTTTTTAAGATTGCGACGTTAATATGCATTTTAGCGCAAAAATGTATATAATTAAAGTTGTAGAAAATTTAAAATTGTACAACTTTTATCTCATAACATTTTTTTGTATAACGCTTAGTTTAGCGGTAATTAGCAATTTTCTGTTTTTTTTTCTCACGAAAACGTGTAAAAAAATCTATTTTCTTTAAGATTTCGGCCTTAGTAAGCATTTTACGACAAAATTGTTTATAATAAAATTTATAGGAAATTAAAAGATCTACAACTTTTATTTAAAGCATTTTTTTTTACAGAGCCTAGTTTAGCGTGAAAGAGCGAATTTCCGTATTTTTAAGCCAAACTGAGGTTGATTTTCATTTTGCGTCTTTCATACATAATTAAAATTAGGTTATGTGTTATGAGGTTAGTTTTTTGTTTATTTCTAATGTTTTATTACTAATGTTAGGATTATTGTTTTTTTTTTGTCATCAGTCTCTCGACTGGTTTGATGCAGTTCTCCAACCTGTTCTATCTTGCGCAAGTCGTTTCATATCTACATACCTGTAACACCCTACATCTTTTGTAATTTGCTTTATATATTCTAATCTTTGCCTCCCTCTACAATTTACTCCCTCAATGTTACCCTCCATTATTGATAGCCCAATACCTGGATGTCTTAGGATATGCCCCACTAGCCTATCCTTTCTTTTGGTAAGATGCTTCCATATACTTATTTTTTCATCCACTCGCCTAAGAACCTCTAAATTACTTATTTTGTCCACCCACCTAATCTTTAACATTTTCCTATAACACCACATTTCAAAAGCTTCTATCCTCTTCCGTTCTACAGCCCCTATCACCCACGTTTGACTTCCGTATAATGCTACACTCCAAACATAATGTTTTAAGAAATTTTTCCTAATCTGTAAATCAATGTTTGTAGTCAGTAAGCTGTTTTTCATTTCAAAGGCTTTTCTAGCTTGAGCAATTCTACTCTTGATATCACTTGTGCTTCTACCACCTTTGTTATTTTACTTCCCTAGATAGCAGAATTCCCCAACTTCCTGTATGTTTTCGTTGCCTACTTTTAAATTTCCCATCTCTTCTAAACCACTCTTGCTGCTGCACAACACTTTCGTTTTGTTCTTATTAATTTTCATGAAGTACTCCTTCCTCAAGATCTCATCCATTCCATTTAAGGCATCCTCTAGTTCATTCTTTGCCTCGGCTAATAATACTATATCATCGGCGAATCTCAACATTTTTATTGTTTCTCCTTGAATTTTTATTCCTACGTCAAATTTCTCCTTCACTTCATTTATAGCCTCTTCTATATACAAGTTAAAAAGTAGTGGTGACAGAGAACAACCTTGTCGTACACCTTTTCTTACAGCAGCCTCTTTTTTGTACCCCTCGATTCTCAAAACAGCCGTTTGATTCTTATACAGACTGTAGATAACTTTCCTTTCTTTGTATTTAATTCCTAGCCTTTTCAAAGTTTTAAACATTTTACTCCAGTCCAGATTGTCAAATGCTTTCTCTAAATCTACAAATGCCATAAAAGTAGTTTTATTTTTCTGTATCCTTTTCTCAATAATCAGTCTCAGAGCCAATATTGCATCTCGAGTTCCCATTCTCCGTCTAAATCAAAATTGGTCATTGTCCAATACTTCTTCTACTCGGTGTTCTATTCTCCTGTATATAATTCTTGTCAGTATCTTAGATGCATGGCATGTTAGGCTGATGGTTCTGTAATGTTCACACTTCTCCGCTCCTGACTTTTTTGGTATTGGAATCATAATATTTTTTTTAAAGTCCGATGGTACCTCTCCACTCTCATACATTCTGCACACAAGTTTGAATAATTTGTTTTGAGCAACTTTGCCACATCGTAATAATAATTCCGATGGTATGTTATCTATTCCTGGTGTCTTATTCATATTCATATCCTTAAGTGCCCGATCGAATTCTTCTCGTAGTATAGGGTCCCCTTTTTGATCTTCTTCAACGTCAGTTTCTTGTTCTATCGCATCATATTCTAATTCTTTTCCCATGTAGAGTTGATTTACGTATTCCTTCCATCTTTCAGCTCTCTCTTGGCCATTCAACAATGGTTTACCACCTGCGCTTTGTAAATTAACAGCTTTCATCTTTCGTTCTCCAAAGGTTTCCCTTATTTTTCTATAAGCTGCGTCCACTTTACCAACTGCCATTTTACTTTCAATGTCCGTACATTTCGCTCTGATCCACTCTTCCTTCGCTTTCTTACACCTTTTGTTTATGGTATTTCTCATGTAGCAATATTGCCTTTTACCTCTCTCGTCCCTTGCGTTTTTATATTTTCTTCGCTCATCCATCAGTTCTAAAATATCATTAGTAATCCACGGTTTCCTACCTCTTCTTTTAGTATGTCCTAACCATTCTTCCGCTGCTTTCACTACCACCTCCTTGAAGTTTATCCACTCCTCCTCTACACTTCCTATGTCATTACCTCTTTCTTCTATCCCTTTTTGAATACTCTCCTGGAAACCTACCTGGTTGTCTTGTTCTCTTAGTTTGTCTACATCCCACCTAGCATTTCCCTGCCCCTTCTTCAGTTTTTTAAGTTTAAGCCTGCTATCCATTACTACTAAGTTATGATCACTCCCTATGTCTGCACCTGGATAGGCTTTACAGTTCATAATCTGGTTTCTGAATCTTTGTCTAACCATTATGTAATCTATTTGGTATCTTCCCTTGTCACCTGGCATCATCCAAGTGTATAACCTCCTTTTGTGATTCTTAAAAAGTGTATTGCCTATCACTAAATTATATTTGGAGCAGAAATCTACCAGCCGACTCCCTCTGTCATTTCTCTTCCCTAGACCATATTCTCCGACTATCTTTCCTTCTTTTCCTTCTCCAACTACTGCATTCCAGTCTCCCATAACTATCAAATTTTCATCACCCTTGACATATTTTATTACTTCATCTAATTCCTCATATACTTGTTCTATTTCTTCCTCTCTGTGTGAAGACGTAGGCATGTAGACCTGCACTATAGTGGTAGACTTTGGTTTCGTATCTACTCTAACCATGATAATCCTATCACTACACTGCTTATAGTAAGTCACTCTTTGTCCAATTTTTTTATTCATTATTAGACCCACTCCGCCCTGCCCTCCGATGGCTTTAGTGTTAATAACCCTATAATCCCCGGACCAAAAGTCTTGATCATCATCCCAGCGTACCTCACCAATGCCTACAATATCTAACTTCAACCTATCCATTTCCCTTTTTAAATTCTCTAACCTACCAGTTTGTTTTAAACTCCTAACATTCCATGTTCCAACTCGCAGAATTTCAGAAAATTTTATTTTTTTGATGAAGTCCCCTCTGATAGTCCTCGCCCGGAGATCCGAATGGAGGACTAGTTTATCTCCGGAATGTTTTACCAGAGAGGACGCCATCATAATTTTTCATATTTTGAAGTTCTCGAAGTTCTTGAAGATCTGCATATACTAAATAAGCCTAACCAGAATCATACATGAAGGAGTTTCCTTACGATAATTCTAGTCAGACAGAAAAAGCTGTAGTTTACTGTTGCTTTCAGCTTTTTGGTTGGCAGACTGAGTGCCCCAAGCCACCGTCTGCCAGGGTGGAATGGGCAGCCCTTCCAGTTCCGTTCACCATGAGCCGGTTATCGTGCTGATGAGCGGTCACAGGGTTACTAACAGGCCACACAACGTGAATGTATGGGTAGGACACTAGCCTTCTATCCCGGCTGGTTCCCTTAAGCCTTTTGTAAAAGGAATTAAGGGGTCTCCTTCCAGTTGACGACAGAAACCCTTTATAGCCCGATTATTGTTTATTATTTGTATTGGCAAGAGAAAGTTGTGTAAGTGTTTCACACCAGATTTTTTATTTAAAGTGAGTAAACATTAAAAAATGTATGAATTGCCTTCTACTTTTAAATTATTATACATAAATCTGGTGTTTAAGTTTGCCTGATGTAATAATAGTTATACTTAGTAGTTTCACATCACGTCAATTAAAACGAAAGCAAACCAGTAAAATTGCACATGACCTCACCTAATTGTTAATAACTTAGTACTAAATTTAATTAATAACCTAATTATTATACCGGGCAAACTTAATTAATCACTACAGAATGTGTACAATAAATTAAAAAAGGTAATTCATACATTTCATTTTTACTCAAAAAACAAGATCTATTTTGGCCTAAACGTATTTACTTATAGCTTATCATATTAATACTTACAGGTTTTCGTCTCTTGGAAAACAGAAGAAATGACGTCCCCTAAACCTCTGCGAAAAAAACACTTTTTTACATAATAAAATTTTATTGTAAATATAAAGTCTCTAAACAATCGTGGTCTCATTCGCCATTACGAAGTAATTTAACGTATAGAAAGAAACAAATTTTACTTTTAAGAGAGATAATACAGTCCATCTACTGTTATTGTACTCTGCACGAGGCAAGCGCCTACACCGCCAGACAATTATCTTGCATTACGTTCTATCATAAAAATCTACAATCTACATCCAGCTAAAATAAACATTATCCTTTAAGCGTTTTCAATTATATCGTTCAGATTACTTGTAATTATTTCAGTTTCATAAAAACTCCTTAATTAATTATTTTAACCATTACATTTAACAAAACACTTTTTTTCTACCTTTTAATGTTTACCGCTTTTATGTTTCAAAAACTCAACACATTCACTATCACGCATGTTAACAAAACACAGCTTACAAAACTTTTCAACTTCAGTCTACAAAGAAAATCGAAACGAACCGATACAATCCCAAAAGATAATTTCAACACGAGCAAGTGCAAACAGTTGTATTAAACTAGTCACAGATATTAATTATTTTAATGATATGAAATAAACAATCTGAAATGATAAACAATGAATTACTGGAGTTGTTTACTCTCCTGTTATAATTCAAGCACATTAGTCTTATATTACTTGTGACCAAAAATAAAATAAAACTGAGTCTATAATAAAAAAAAATTTAACGTATTACTTGCTCTCGCCTGGGATCCAAATTTTAAAGTGACTGTCGCGTACTCAAACGACGGATCCCGCACTAACTAGCAGACGACAAACAGTGTTGCAGTGTTGCCTATCCCAGTTCCCTCTCTATCTATTAGTTACTCCGTGACCATGTGGGCTCCGTTGCATCATCAAAAACCACACTTACACAACCTGATAACTCATTTCAACAGTTTTCTAAATTAATCTAAACAATGTCCTTTAGATAAAGTAATTAATTTATTATAGAATATCATAAATTTAATATTTCATTTTATTTTATGACATCTCTAAACTCTCAACTAATATACCGACACATTTCATATAACAAGACAAATTCTTGTTTAAGTACTGAAGGCAAAGACAACAAAATGATTTCTGTACGAATTATTTTTAACTGGCTTTAATAAAAAAAAAATTTTTTTTAAATCTGGTGTGAAACACTCACACAACTTTCTCTTGTCAATGCAAGAGAAAGTCAATAAACATAACCTGAGAGTGAAAAACGCAAAATGAAAATCGACCTGTTTTCCTTAAAAATACGGAGAATTACTATTCCACGGTAAACTAGGCTCTGTAGAGAAAAATGCTTAAAACAAAAGTTGTAGATCTTTTAATTTCCTATAAATTTTATTATATACACTTTAGTCGTAAAATGCATACTAAGGCCAAAATCTTTAAAAAATCGATTTTTCACACGTTTTCGTGAGGAAAAACAGAAAATCGCTAATTACCGCTATAGAAAAAAAATGTTTGAAATAAAAGTTGTAGGATTTTAAATTCTCTACAATTTTATTATATAAATTTTTGCGCTAGAGCGTTGATTTAGATGTGAATCTAAATAGATTTTATGTAAAAATTGAATAAACCAGCCATAAATACCGTCGGCAGTTGAAAAAAGTACAGAAAATGAACAACGTGCAGTCGACTGATAAAAAATTAAGTTTGTCGAATATGTATTTATTTTTTAATAGGTACGTATTAAAATAATATAAAAGGACACCATTGTTTTTATCTCTGTAATACATTCAAATCTGTAAAATTAATAAAATATTACATAGTTTAAAATTAACCAAGGGTTAGGCGGTAATTTATCATGCACTGATACCGGACGGCCTAACAACCCGTGACGTCACTAGACCGGGCTACTTCATCGCCTGGTAATAGCGCGACTACTTCGTTTGGTAATATAAAATGGATGTTGCTGGTTTGGTTACCCAAAACCGATGAAGCCCAGCTGACATCAAGTAACAAAAAACAGCTGATGATAAACAGCTGTAAATCTTTGGTCCAACTACAACGGTGCACGATTCCTGCGGGCGTACGGGCGCTTTCGTTGGTGCGTTTAGTTTTGTATTTATTTTACCGACCGGTTTGTGCGTAAATGTAATAAATTAATTTTTACTTAAAAAACTGAAGATAACATAGTTGTTATGTTCACGAATATTATTTTTATAAGCTGAAGGACATAACCTTGTAAAATAACGCACTTATTAAAACTGGAAGGTATAATTTAATCTGACGATGATACAGCCCTTTTCAACTCGAGTTGTTTCCAAGAGAGGGGATAACTAATTGAAGAAAGAACTTGTGCTTGCGTTTGCGAACGATTTCGCAATCGAAATATACATCGGCATAGTGTGTATGAAGTATCATTCGCGTCGCGTTCATTATATTTACCGACCGATCAGAAAACATGTCGAAACTGTCTGTTTTGTATTCTACTGAAAACCCTGTTTTCAATGCGTACCTCTTTTACTGCGCTGTATTGTGTCTTAAAGTGCTGCTAATGGTGCCTTTAATCGCTAGATACAGATGGTCCAAAAAGGTAAGAGTTGTAGACACGTTTTAAGGGGAGCAGACCATTTTCAGGTATCCCTATACCTGCAATACTAACTTGGGTAGATTTTTTGTAGGAACCATTTAAGCTACAAAGCTGAGCTTTAGGACAGTACCTTTTTACAAATTTGTACCAGAGCTTTTTTATTTATCTTTATCCAATCTGAAAATGATTTTTATTCTCAAAAAATGTTCAAATGTAGACCACATTTTTTTATGAAAAGACACCCAAAAAATAAAAACTCCAAAATGTTTGAAGTACCTCTGGAGTAAATACACACCTTAGTACTAAAATGTAGTGTGTGAAATTGCACACTCCTAGGTGGGATGGTTCCTGAAATAAGTGTACCTAAAGACAAAAAATACAGTATGCGGAAAATGCGGGTGTGGTTAATAATACCATAACAGAAACACGTATTGCCAATTGGAATTAACTTCCAAACAAAAACACCAATATTTATCTTGCTTTACAGCTAATTCCTATGCATTCTAGAAATTATTGTTTTTATGTGAACGCAATCTTCGTAATGTTAGAGCAGTAACATGATTATATTAATCTCAATTTACAAGAATGAAAAAATATCAAAATAAACACTACGTACCCTTTCAACATAAAAACATAATTTTTCTCAACAGAAAAAGCAACAAATGTCGTGTTATATATCAATTTCTGCCCGTAACAGACTGCAGGTGGAGTGTCAAATTATTTACACTCAATCTGTTCGTTGCAGGGCTAAAGTAAATAGTTCTGTTTCTTATCACATGGTCAGTCAATTAAATGACTGAATCATTTAAGAACAGAAGAGGTAGAGGTGTGTTAGGTGACACTAATTACAGTTATCTCTTCTGAAAGTTTTAAATTTCATTGTACAGCCAGACCCTGTGGTGAATAAAGTGAAGTTGTCATTTACAGAGTGGAAAATATGTGCTTTTCAGAGGGCTCGGCATGCTGATAAGCGTACTTTTCCACTCAGTGAGGAAGGCAATGGTAAACCACCTCACTCCTTGATTTACTTAGTAAACCTCTAGAGGTTCAAACCAGCCTTTTGGCTGGTGACCTAAACAACATATCAATTTATATAAATAGCGGAAAACGATCGATCAATATATGGTAAAATTGAAAAATCAATATTTTTTTATTAAAATCAGTCTGCTCCCCTAAAGTTGCCCATTTTCATCCACTAAATTCTACAACCGACTGATACTCATAAAAAAATACTCGAGATTCTTTTAGGAGCCGCTGAGGCGTTTACCAAGGTTTGTGATCGGAATTATGTTTCACTTGTGCCCAACTAATTGTTGCAGGCCAAATGTGCTATGTCAATTAAATTGCACCAGCAAGACTACCAACTTTTTGTTTTTTTAATCCTAATTTGTAATTTGTGTACGTTGCGATCTGTTCAATTGAGAACAATAAGCAATGAGATGAGGATGATGTGTTTTATATGACGTGTAAATGAGACTGTGTAGTCAACTACAGACCCAGGCCAACCATTCCTGAGAGAGTATGGTTAATTAAACTCCAACCATCAAAGTACACCGGTAACCATTGTCTAGTATTCAAATCCATATAAAAGTAACAATTACCTTTACTAGGATTTGAACCAGGAACCTTCGTCTCCAAAAATCAGCTGTTAAACAGCAGCTGACTCACGGCGACGACTTTACCTCTAGACCAACCCGGTGGGTTAGACTACTAACTTAAGAAACAAATTTTACTTTTAAGACAGATCCATAACAGTCCATCTACTGTTATTGTACTCTGCACGAGGCAAGCGCCTACACCGCCAGACAATTATCTTGCATTACGTTCTATCATAAAAATCTACAATCTACATCCAGCTAAAATAAACATTATCCTTTAAGCATTTTCAATTATATCGTTCAGATTACTTGTAATTATTTCAGTTTCATAAAAACTCCTTAATTAATTATTTTAATCATTACATTTCTAAAGGTCTTAAGTCAAAAATTGTCAATTTTGAGTCAAGTGCAAACAGTTGTATTAAACTAGTCACAGTTTAGAAAAATTTTCTCTTTCGATTGGTGCAAAGGGCTTAAGTGTAGCTAATTCCTCAAGTGAATTATGTTGACTGACTTTATAAAAATTTTCTCTTCGCGTAACGGTATAAAAGCGCCACAGCGTACACGTAAACGGAATTTTTATTTTCGTTGTTAGGTAGAAAACAAAAGAAATTTAAAACAAATTATAATAACAATTTTTGGAAGAGACAATTGCAAAAACTATCCTTAAACAATAAAATAATATATAAATTTTACTGTCTCAAATTTTCATTTGCTATTCCTGAAAAATGACTACTTTCAAGTTAAGACCTTTATACCTATTACTACAGATTTAACAAAACAATTTTTTTTCTACCTTTTAATGTTTATTGCTTTTATGTTTTTAAAATTCAACACATTCACTATCATGCATGTTAACAAAACACAGCTTACAAAACTTTTCAACTTCAGTTTACGAAGAAAATCGAAACGAACCGATACAATTCCAAAATATAACTGATGAAACTAAAAATGAGTTAAACATGGACAAGTGCAAACAGTTTTATTAAAATAGTCACAGACATTAATTATTTTAATGATATGAAATAAACAATCTGAAATGATTAACAACGAATCACTGGAATTGTTTACTTTCCTGTTATATAATTCAAGTGCATTAGTCTTATATTACTTGTGACCAAAAATAAAATAAAACTGAGTCTATAATAAAAACCTACTAATCACAAAAAATAATGTAACGAAAAATAACAATGTAAGCGTAACAAAAGTAAAAGTTTTAGTTATTAATGGTAAACTAATGTTCGATTTATAAAATATTTTCTGACATGAATATTGAATGTGTTTTTAATATATTAAGCGTAGAGCGAATAAGTGTTGTATGTAATTGTTGTGTGTTGATGATGGTGTGTGTATTTTTAATTAATGAGCATGTTCACTTGTATTGCTGGTTGCCTACCTTGTTGTATTCTGCTTCCTTGAGTATCTCGGAACTATACCCCGTCCAACAACAGGAAATAAATTGTTGATTTCGGTTCAATATGTTTTATAATTTCAGTGGTCAGTGTTTTTACACCACGTTTCGGAACTTGCACTAGAAACCGCTGCCAGTTTCGCGGCACAAATCGCCAAATACCCATTGTTGAGGCACTGACATTTGACAAGCAACTGATATGTTCGCGCACCTCCGGTCAACGACCTGACCTTGGCCTACTTGGAGGGGATTTGGTAGCAGAAAGTTTTACTCATCGGGTATCGTAACAAGGATAGTATGGTTAATTAAACCATGAGTTTGCCCTTGCTTGCAACAAGGGGTAAAGGGGGAAAGCATCAGTGCGCATACCAGACTACTTTAATTTCAGTACAACAAACATAACAGCTTATACTATACCCAGAGCATAACCTATACAGTATATCGCAGAACCTTTTGTAGGTTAACTGTACGAATATAACTGTTTGTTACCGTAAACACAAATGTAGGTTTCTCGAAACATGGTTGAACTATTCACAGTGCTGAACGCAATGTAATAAAATGTTGTGAAGATGAAGCTAAACAAAAATGCCTATCCGCACCTCTTAACAAAAGCCGTGATGTTCTGTGTAGCTACTGTGATGTTTCTCTTTCCATAATTATAAAAATAAAGAAGGAAATTAAGGACGTGAAAAAGCTATTCTTTAACAGTTTTGTTGACACCTGGTAAAAAAATAAAATGGTTATGTAGATACTAGAGAGACTGATAATGAAAACGCCGATGACAGCAGAAGTGAAGAAGGCGGTTCATTCGTAATTAGAGTAAATCAAACATTTCTAGTCATGTAATTAAGGTATAGGCAATATTACAGGTCATATTTATATCTTATAAGGTTTATGAAGAAAACATTTTCTCTGAATAAACCACAGATTACAAAATGTTTGTAGAAACTTAACGGTAGTGTCTCACTGTTGAGGTTGGCAGCACTGCAAATATTCCACTTCCCTTCCTCACAGCCCATTCATACGCAAAAGGCAATCTCGTGACTTCACTATCTATAGTAGGAAGATATTTATGATAACCTAACCTAACCTATCCACCAGAGGACGCTGTACAATAGTGGCCTCCGCATAATATATATGTGTAGATATTAAAGTCACAAGATTGCATTTTGCGTATGTATGGGCTGTGAAGAAGGGAAGTGAAATATTTGCAGTGCTGCCAACCTCAACAGTGAGACACTACCATTAAGTTTCTAGATACATTTTGTAATCTGTGGTTTATTCCGAGAAAATGTTTTCTTCATAAACCTAATAAGATATAAATATGACCTGTAATATTGCCTATAACTTAATTACATGACTAGAAATGTTTGATTTACTCTAATTATGAATGAATCGCCTTCTTAACTATTACTGTCACCAGCGTTTTCATTATCATTCTCTCTAGTATCTACATAACAGTTTTCTTTTTATTACCAGATGTTAACAAAACTGTTGAAGAATAGCTTCTTCACATCAGTAATTTCCTTCTTTATTTTTCAAATTGTGGAAAGGAAAACATGACAGTAGTTAGCCACTCACTCATGGCTTTTGTCAAGATGCACAGGTAGCCTAGGCATTTTTGTTTAGCTTCAACTTCATAGCATATTAGATTTCGCAACACTGTGAATGGTTCGACCATGTTTTCGAGAAACCAACATGGATCTACATGTTTTCAAACCCCCTGAATCCAAAAAAAAACATGTTTTTAGCGATTGTTCTGTGTAACTAACAGTTAACCTACAAAAGGTTCCACGATATACTATATATACTCTGGGTATAGTATAAGTAGTTATATTTGTCGAACTGAAATAAAAGCAGTCGCGCATGCACACTGATGGTGTTGCCCCTTTCCCCCTTTACCCCTCGTTGCGAAGAAGGGGGCAAACTCAAGGGTGACTCAAATGCCTATACCAATGTGAGTGCATTAATTTCATTGTTGTTTGGTTGTTGCAGATTTTTGCCAGTCCAGAAGACGTTGCATTCAATCCAAAAGCCAAAGTGAAACACGATGATCCAGATATAGAAAGAGTTAGAAGGTAATGGCACATCTCAGTTCATTTTAAATTTTGTACTGTTTACTTTCTCTTTCCTGTATAAATACATAGTAAGGAAAGTATTGTTTTCATGTTGATTTTTAGAAATCAAATTTTCACCGGATCTACATGTTTTCAAACCCCCTGAATCCAAAAAAAAAAAAAACATGTGTTTAGCGATTGTTCTGTGTCTTGTGTGAACAGAATATCTCAAGAACGGAACATCGTACGAATTTGATACTTAAAACTTAAGTTAGATACCACTACCGAACCCAACATAAACATTTTCATCAAAATCGGTCAACCAGAAGTAGTAGTTTATTCGTGTAATTTTTCACTTTTTTGCGATTTTCTCAAAAACTGGTCCTACGATTTTTTTAAAAATCGCCTCATTTACTAATTTTTTTATGCTCTACAAGATAGGGTAGGCACCATGTTTGCTGAAATTCTTGGTGAGGCTGTTTTCACGTAAAAAAATTGTTTTTTTGAGATTACGGCTTTAATATGCAGTTTAGCGCAAAATGTATATAATAAAAGTTGTAGAGAATTTAAAATCCTACAACTTTTATTTTGAACAGTTTTTTGTTTAACGCTTAGTTTAGCGGTAATTAGCGATTTTCTGTTTTTTTCTTATGAAAACGTGAAAAATCAATTTTTTTAAAGATTTTGACCTTAGTATGCATTTTAAAACAGAAGTGTATATAATCAAATTTATAGGAAATTAAAAGATCTACAACTTTTAATTAGAGCATTTTTCTCTGCAGAGCGTAGTTTAGCGTCTTTCACTCATGATTAAAATAAGGTTGTTTTTTGAGGTTATTTTCTTGTTTATTTCTAATGTTTTATTACTAATGTTAGGTTATATTGTTAATTATTTGCATTGACAAGAGAAAGTTGTGTGAGTGTTTCACACCAGATTTTTATATGTTTTACAGCTTTGATTATACTATACACTTTTGGCCTAGAAATCATATTAAGGCTACAATTTAAAAAAAAAAATTCTACAAGAGCACAGAATTGCTGCAGACATGGTGCTTATCCTATCTTGTAGAGCATAAAATGTATAAATGAAGCGATTTAAATAAAAAAAAAAAAAGAAGAAATTGCATGAATAACAACTAGTTCCGGTTGATTGATTTCGATTAAAATGTTTCTGTTGGGTTCTCTAGTGGTACCTACCTAATTTTTTTTTTTTTTTATTAAGTGATGATGCCTACATAAGCCTTGGGCTTGTGCGTAGGCCATTACCTACGCACAAGCCCATCTGTTTTTCTGTTGTTGAGATATTTTGTTCTCATGCACGGACTGACACAGACCAAACACTAAAAGCATGTTTTTTTTTTGGTGTGCAGGGCGTTGAAAACATGTAATGTCCAATAAAAACTCAATTTGGAAAATCGACATGAAAAAAATACTACCTATTTTCCTTCTCTATACAGGGTGATTCACAAAGATATGGAGAAACTTTGGGAGCTCATTGTAAATGTAAAAATAATGAAAAAAGTTTATTTAAACATGGGTTTGGAAATGCTTTCTTACAGAATTATGGCTAGCAAAAGATTTCGCCTGGATTTCAGCTGACCAGGTGAAATGAGGTCTTCCTGAAATTCTGATAAGGTAGATTTAAGGGGCAAATTCAATTGTTTCTTATGGTTTTTGACCTGATAAATTGAAAAACCAGGTCCCAGAACTGTAAGTTAAATAGTTTTTGAGGAAACCAGTGTCACATGCAAAAAATGGAGTGAAAAAAAACACATTTTTTCATTTTGCTTTTCCAGTTAATTTTACTTTGTAGTGTTATGAATAAAAATTCATTTAATCAAACATCTATTCACTTTCTGTGTACTTTATTTACCCAGTTTTGTTCAGAATAAAATTTTCTACAAGTTTTATTCAAAAATTTTTTCTGTTTCTTGGTGAAATAACAAAGTTATTGTTGCCCAAAGATGAAAAAAAAGTGTTTTTTAACTCCATTTTTTGCATTTGACACTGGTTTTCTCAAAAACTATTTAACTTACAGTTCTGGGACCTGTTTTTTTTTCAATTTATCAGGTCAAAAACCATAAGAAACGATTGAATTTGCCCTTTAATCTACCTTACAAGAATTTCAGGAAGACCTCATTTCACTTTGTGAGCTGAAATCCGGGAGAAATCTTTCACTAGCTGTAACTCGGGTAACGAAGCATTTCCGGACCCATGATAAACTTTTTTCATTATTTTTACATGTACAATGAGCTTCCAAAGTTTCTGCATATCTTCATGAATCACCCTGTATTTCAAAACTGCACATCAATATCTCATACGGTTTGAATGATATTCGTTGTTAATTACATTTCATTTGAGCAACATCTTGAATGTCATGGTAACAAAATCGTATGACCCGCTCTGAGGCTTTCAATTTTGTTTAGTGTCACTGCCACCCCTTCTAATTAATTATTTACTGTTTTGCCGGCCTTCAATACTTCTTCCGGCGTTTGTCGGCGCGGTAGGCCCTTTAGTGGCACACCGGCAAACCTTTCGGCTGTGTTCCGACAGAGGGCTTTGTTGCCAAGGCCGAGCAACTCATCGCCCTCAGTAGCTACAGTTGAGCCGTTGTTAGTTTGCTCCTCCTCCTCCTTCTGTCTGTCAACAAACAAAAGCCACCTCTTACAGGGTGCACGCTAGAGTCTCCCACTTCATGGGATGTCGTATTCCTATTAAGTTAACTATTTTTTAAATTATCACTGAAGTGAATAAAAACAGTAATTACTTTTACTTGCCCATTTTTAAGTAAATACTAGTGACTATGTGAATAAAATGTAAGTTTTTGTAATTACTGACTCTTTCAAGTAATTACTGTTATACAAAAAATATTTTCCGCAACTACAAAAAAAAACTTTTTTTAATAGTAATTACTTAATTGGCGTGAATAAACACCTGATATTACTTTTACTTTAAGTAATTACTGGAATTTGTTTAGTTTACCGAAGACCTACCTAGAAATTATAGTGACTACTACGATGGCTGTTTTCATGAACGTACGCAATAGAAAAACTTTCAAAGAACGTCGGACTATTGATCAGGACGACTATAAAAATTTACTTAATTTTGAAAAAGAGAGTGTAGAGTATATAACTGAAATTTTTTTAGAAGAATCATATGAAAAAAGAGGAGGTGCTTTAACAATGCAAGAACGTATGGAAATATTTTTAAGATACCTTGCTGATCCTGGGTTTCAAGTTGGCGTAGGACAGGATTTTGGAGTACATAGGACAACTGAGTGCAAAACATTTGATTTTGTTTTAAATGCGATCAATGATAAAGCACGTGATCATATTCACTTCCCACAAAGTTTAATGGAAATTTATAACGCAAAACAGAAGTGGGCATCACGATTTAAATTTTCTAATGTTATTGGAGTGCTTGACTGCACACATATTGAAATTAAGAAACCTACAGCGTTTGGTGATTGTTACATTAATAGGAAGAGTTACGCGAGTATAAACGTGCAGGCTACTTGTGATGCTGACGAGAAAATCACTAGCATCGATGCCAGCTGGCCTGGTAGCACACGACAGCAGGATTTGGAGATGCAGTAACATCTACCAACTTTTGAGGAACTTGAACGGAGCTGCAAGTCTTCTCGCTGATGGTGGATACGGACTTTCGCCGTGGGTGTTAACACAGTTTGTTGGTGTCAATAATCGGGATCAAGAAAAGTTTAATACGCAATTAAAGAAAGAGCGGGTAATTATTGAAAGAGTATTCGGACAGTTAAAAAAGCGCTTTCCTATACTAGGGAATCTTGTACGGGTTAAACTGGAAAACATTCCTAAGGTTGTAGTTGCCTGTGCGGTCCTTCATAATATAGGAAAGGACATTAATGATAACTATCAAGTTGACGAAATACAAATAAACGAGGAAGTGGTACAAACCGAAAGAGAAGCACGCAATAGAGGAGTAGAAAAAAGAAATGGAATTATGAATATTTTATTGCAAAATATATAGCTTCTTTCCCACCCTTCCGTTCCCTTTCAATTTTAATTCGTTAATTAATTGATGTACTCATATTATGTACTGTTGTATCTACTTTATCATTATTATAGACTATCATTATAATTATACTCTATTTTTGTTCATTGTAAGAAAAAATAAAAATAAAAAAGTAATGAAAATAAATAAATAAAATAATAAAAATTAGTAATGAATTTTTATTTTATATCATTCACAAAAAATATTGAAAATATATAATCTGATGGATTAAATTCGCTTTCGGCTGCTACTACTTGGCTATCCTCTTTCCTCTCCGAGTTAGACAGAAGTTTCTGTAGCTCCAGTTCTTCCCTCTTCATTTTAATTTTTTCACTTTTCATCTGCAAATGTATAAGTTGGAGTTGTTCGTTTAGAACCAACCTTTGTAGCTCATTTGTCGTTAAGGGAAATGTTTCGTCTGTATCCCAAAATTTCCTCTTGCGGAATTTTTTGGCTCTGTTTTCAGCTCTTATTGATGTCTCATCCGATGAGGATTCATCAGGTACGCAGAGATTTTTACCAATAATTTCTGAAGTATTGTTGCTTAACTTTTTCAGCATTTTGTTATTCGATTCTGCACCAACTGCTATCGCCCCAGGAACCTTGTTCATCACCGGATTTTCAAAACGTTCCACCATATCTAGAAAATCTTTTTCCCATTGCCGTAATTTTATTTTCTTGTTTCCTGTCCTATTTACATCAGTTTTCTTTTTAATTTCGCTTTTAACGTTGTTTAATATTTTCTTCATTTTTCCTATTGAAGATTCGCTTCCGGTGCATTTTTCATAATCTTCTTTAATTCTGGCCCACGCATTCTCCTTCTCTTTCATAACTCCTGTCGCTACTGATCTTTTCATCACCACTTCATTTTTTTTTAAAGTGTTAACGAAACAAATTCGTTTCTCTTCTTGAGAAACTTTGGAACCCAGTTTGTTTGAATTACCAAAAAACTGGGTTTCGCTGTCACTACCTGAACTTGACATTTGTTGTTGTATAACAGGCTGGGTTCAAAGCACTATTGAGGTGAAATGATATATAAAACAAAAAGTAATAGACCAACACGTGCCTGTTTCGACACGAGTTTCACGAACATGTTGGAACACGCATTTAAGTATTTTCTTAAAACGCCAGTAATTACTGGAAAAAATTAAGTAATTACTGACACTACACAAAAATACTTAAATGACTACAACAAAGTACTTTATTTTTCAGTAATAACTTTAAGTAATAGTAATTGTTTATTCACTCAGAGTTCAGTAATAACTTTTGCTGAGAAAGAAAACTTTACTTAACAGAAAATACTTTCAGTAATTACTTTTTTTTATTCACTTTAGCAAGTACTTTAAGTATCAGTCATGATATGATGTAGGTAGGTCTAACAATTTCATTTAGATAAATACTTTTGAAAGTATTTAGTTGTTACTTTTTATCAGTGTGTACACATTTTTATATAATGCGCATGCTCAGTGACGTCATCATTTGTTTACATTAGGAGCAAACTAAGGCGGAGTGCACACCTATACGATACAATACTTATCTTATACGATATTTATCGTATATCTTACAGTGTGCGATACGATTTCATTTGTACGATACATTCTTACAATTTCCTCTGTATATAATGAGTTCTTCAAGCGAAGAGGATGCTGTAATCTCCCGCTGGTATTTCCGTAGAAGGCGAAATAGAAGGATAAACAGAAGGTTTTGGGTTCATCCATATAATTTACACAATGCACACCACAGCTCAGCCATTGTATATAAAGAACTATCGCTGCATGAAGATAAATTCACGGAGACATACAGAATGAGACCTGAGAATTTTTATTCTATTTTAAATCTTGTTTCCTCCGATTAAGAGAAAAAGGATACTCGCTACAGGATGGCCATCACTGCAGCCGAACAACTCTTAATAACAATAATCTACTGTAATCCTTTAATTGGTAATTCCATAAACACAGATATTTTTGTACCTCATTTACAAAGAATATCATAAAAACAGGATCGTCCTTCATATTGTAAAAATATAATTAAAACAAATTTTAAACAATGAAAATAAGAACATGTGATAGTATGATGTTTTAACTGGGGTGTCAGGCCGACTAATGTCTTAAGATATTTATTGCATAAGACAAGCCGAACATATCGTATGCTACAAATATCTTACGATAAATGTCGCTGTATTACTGGTGTGCGGCAAGTTTTCACCAGCAATGTGTTTTGTATTGAGCAAGCAGACATCTATCGCATATAGGTGTGCACTCCGCCTAAGAGAGGTTGGACTGTATAAACTGTATAAACTCAGCGCAGTGCACTGAGCTGCTTGTCATTACGCTCTACATCTCCGACGAAGATTGACCGACTACATCCACGAGATAAAGAAGGAAGATGCGCTGCCTACACTGGTCTCCTTCGAGACTGCCACAACGATCCTTCTCAGGACCAATTCAATAAGGTTTACACCAACCCTTTTCAGAGCCATCAAACACCTCTGCCTGCCCCGGTGGACACACACACACATATAAACGGCCCTTTTCAGGGCCACCAAATAGATAAGGTCAGCCACTTAATGTTGCCATCCGCACTAGACATTAGAATAGATGAAATATGTTTGGTGGTTTTATATTGTACTGTTTTGCCGGTTGTGCTGACCAGTATTATTATATTTTGTGTTTCAGGGCCCACCTGAACGATCTGGAAAACATTCCGATATTTGCGTTGTTAGCGCTGCTCTACATTGGCACCAATCCAGAATACTCGGCCGCTTTGAATCTGTTCAGAGTATTCACAGTCGCACGCATCGTCCATTCATTCGTATACGCTGTTGTCGTCATTCCGCAACCGGCGAGAGCGATCTCTTGGGGAATCGCTTACGTCATTAACATTTATCTTGCCGTTAAAGTCATTCTATTCGCCATGTGATATCTCTTTCAGTATTTTTCTTTTTTTGTATTTTTATCATAATCATGTTTGTAAGATATGAATGTACTAATGTATTAATAGAAATAAAACACTTTGTTTCATAACTGACATCTATTCACTCACTCCTACTAGACAAAGTATCTAAAGTCCATCTACGCTAAGAGTACTCCAACAGTAGGCAACCAGCAATACAAGTGAGCATGCGTATTATTTAAAAATACGCACAGTCTGATCAAAAACAAAATTCCATACAGCATGACTAATTCGTTCATTGTAAGCTTAATATAATAAAAACACGTTCAATTCCTTTGTTAGAAAATGTTTCATAAATCTAACATTAGTTTACCATTAATAACTAAAACGTTTATACTTATTGTTATTCTTCTTTTTCGATTGTTACTCTTACATCGTTATTTTTCGTGACATTATTTACAATTCATTACGTTATTATTAATGAGTATGTACTACGTTTTTATTATAAACCCAGTTTTTTTATTGGTCTTAAGTAATATAACAGACTAATGCGCTTAAATTATAACAGGATAATAAAAGATTCCAATGATTCATTGTTTATTTTGTATCATTAAAATAATTAATATCTGTGAATAGTTTAATAGAACTGTTTGTACTTGCCCGTGTTGAACTCATTTTTAGTTTCATCAGTTATCTTTTGGTATTGTATCGGTTCGTTTCGATTTTCTTCGTGCACTGAAGTTGAAAAGTTTAGTAAGCTGTGTTTTGTTAACACGCGTGATAGTGAAGTAAATGTGTTGAGTTTTTGAAACATTAAAGCGGTAAACCATTAAAAAGTAGAAAAAAATAAAATTGTTTTAAATATCTAATTCCCTTGGTAAGAAAAAAATTGTTTTGTTAAATGTAATTGTTAAAAAAAATTAATTACTATGAAACTACAATAATTATAAGTAAGTTTAGTGATAATTGATCACTTTTAAAGATAATGTTTTTTATTATTTATTTATTTAACATCGCATTAACTACAACGTTAGGGTGGAACTGTTTACAATGGAGGATGAAATGATTTTTTGTAACGTATGAAAATTTGCCGTGCCTGAGTGGGATTCGAACCCAGGACCGCATGAGATAATGTTTATTTTAGCTGGATGTAGATATTTTTATGATGGAACAATGTATAAGATCATTTTGTTTGGTGTAAAGGTAAATACGCGGCAGGCAACTAGTGCAAAACTTTTGTTTACAAAAGCGTATAGCCGCTTGGTTCGTGCGGAGTTCACATTTCACGCTTAAGCCCTGGTGTAATTCTGTCTCGCATTTTGGTTTGCTGTTTTAATAGTCATATATGAGGAACAGGAAAGTTCCATTTTACTGTAATTGTTAAAACAAATTAATACATATTAAGAAAAACAATTTTCCAAAGAATCCATTCTTTGAACTATTTTTCTACTGTAGTACCACCAGTTGGTAAGCCCTTGTTGGTACTTCAGTTGGCTTACCAACTGGCATACCACCCCTCGTCACAGTGTGATATACAACCTTTTGTATTCCTTCATCATAAAAATATGGTGTGAAACACTCAAACACTTTCTCTTGCCAATGCAAATAATGAACAATATAACCTAACATTAGAAATATAACAAAAACTTAATCTCAAAAACCTCATTTTTTAATCATGAGTGAATGATGCAAAATAAAATCTACCTTAGTTTGGCTTAATATTACAGAAAATCACTCTGACACTAAACTAAGCTCTGTAGAGAAAAATGCTTAAAATAAAAGTTGCAAATCTTTTAATTTCCTATGAATTTGATAATATACACTTGTCGTAAAATCCATACTACGGTCGAAATCTTTAAAAATCCATTTTTTACAGATGTCCATTAAAAAAAAAAATCACGAATTACTGCTAAACTGAACTTTATACAAATAAACATATTAAATTAAAGTTTGATTATATACACTTATGCCCTAAAATGTAGGCCTACATTAAGGCCACAAACTTAAAAAGGCATTTTTTTCTATGAGAGAACAGCCTCCCCAAGAATTTCAGCAGACATGACACCTACTCTATAATATAGAGTGTCACAAATGTCACTGCCACCCCTTCTAATTAATCATTTACTGTGTTGCCGGCCTTCAATACTTCTACCGCCCTTTGTCGGCGCACCGACAAACCTTTCGGCTCCGCACCGACAGAGGCCTTTGTCATCAAGGCCAAGCCAGTCGCCGCTCTCTACAACAGCGCTCTCGGCAGCTAAATAAAGAGCGCTGCACTGAGTCGGGCGATTCAATTCCGATTAAGACACCGAGGGATTCACTTGGAACCAGACAGCAGACAAGACATCCACCACGGCACACGGCTGTCGGACTCCAGCGAAGACTAATCGACGACCCCGCAAGAGAGAAGATGATGCTTCTGCTCGCCTACTGGGCAGTCATCGCCTACAGCAGTCCCTCGACCGAGCCTTACGCCCACCGGACCTGACGAAGCAGCCATTGACACAGGAAGAAGATGTCTCCGCTTGACGACAACATGCCGTGTCGCCTAGCCTCCAACCGCCACACCGACTACAACTGACGCTTCTCCAAGACGACCACCACTTAAAAGGCCCTTTTCAGGGCCACCAGAATTAAAAGTTTTAACTCGCCACTTAATGTAGCCATCCGGTGACAAGAGCATAAAAAATGTAGTAAATGAGGCAATTTAAAAAAATTTTAAAAGCTGTTTTTGAGAAAATTGTAAAAAAGTAAAAAATTTCATGAATAAACTGCTACTTCCGGTTGACTGATTTCGATGAAAATGTTTGTGTTGTTAAATGAAAATGAAACATTTTTTTCACACACACACACACACACACACGCAGACAGACCAATCGTTAAAATCATGCTTTTTCGGTTCAGGGGTCTTAAAACATATACATTCAGTGAAAACTTGATTTGTTGTGATGGACATGAAAACAATACTTCCCTTCCTATATATTCATATAGGCAAGAGAAAGTAAAAAGTTGCCTCCTCTGATTTCAACCAGTGGTAACATGGTTTTTGATCTTATCATCATTGTTGAACCTATGGGCAGCAAGATATGTTTCAGGTGCAAAAAAAAAAAAAATAATTCACATCCGGACTGTATGGAGGAGGGTGGTCAAATTGTTCCCAGCCAAAATTCTCTAAAAGTTGTATCACATTCGCATGCAGTGTGATGGCTGTCCTAAAACACTGTGCAAGATTTGGTTGTTGATGATTTTATCTTTGCTGGTGACAAAAGTGTCTCCATTCTGTAGATTGACGGATGTGTCATAAGCCAGGGGCGGTTTCAGGGTAGGGGCCATGGCCCCCCTCCCCAAAATACTAGGAAAACTTAGTTTAATATTTTCTATAAGCTATTATTTGTAACAAAACTGAATCCCAATACTCATCGTACCTATCAATTAACAATAATTAATTATTTTAAGTTAGTATAAAAATGAGTCAAACAGAAAGTAGGCTATCTATTTTTAAATAGAATTAAGATAGCCTAACAATGAGTGTCAGTAGTGAAAAGCCACTCGCATCCAGTCAGCACCTTGAAAATTTCTCTATGAATTAAAATTGTGGTTACAGCAATACAGCACAAAAGAGGACTTTTCAATGACTCGATTACAAACTATGTATTACAATTAAGTAGTAAGAGCTACATAAAAACAAGATAGCCCCCCCCCCCCCTGGGAAATCAGCCCTGGAACCGCCCCTGTCATAAGCTACCCAAGTCACTATACTGCTAAAAAAGTCGTCACAATCATTATCATCATAACGTGTCGAAAACTCAACTACGCTACGTAATATTCACGTTAAGTGAATTACATGTTGTATAAAATAAACCTGAAATGCTTTCATATTGTAGATTATGAAATTATCTTTCTTTTATTGGAATCCACTCTTTATATATAATGATCAGTTGTATATATTACATTTTCATGTATTTGATTCTAATAAATTTGCCTTTGGGCAAATGCTGTGCTCTTTGAGCTTCTACTATAAAGTTTTTTTTCTTCTTCAATGATCAACAACATTAAAGAAAAAAAACTTTATAGTAGAAGCTCAAAGAGCACAGCATTTGCCCAAAGGCAAATTTATTAGAATCAAATACATGAAAATGTAATATATACAACTGATCGTTATATATAAAGAGTGGATTCCAATAAAAGAAAGATAATTTCATAATCTACAATACTTAAACAATGAATAAAACATTATCAACAATAAATTATTAAATTAAATATTATTTAACCAAAATATCAAATTAACTGTAAAAACAATTCTTAATACATATTAATATAACTAATTAAAATAGTGACAAAAAAAAATACTTACTTAATACAGCTGCAGCTGTATCGTTAAATTACCCCAAGTGTTTTTTCTTGTGTTGCTCAGTAAGAACTTTTGGTACCCAGCGGGCACCAAGTTTATGAAATCCCAATTTTTCATGAAGTGGTTTTGAATTTTTTCATCGACCGGACAAATAAATTCATTATTAACCGAAGATAAACGCCCACTTTGTTATCATGCACATTTTCACACCCATCACCTGACACATCTGTTGTACCAGTTAAACAGTCCTCGCGTTTAGAAAACAAATTACAGATCTAATCTGACATGCGATGCGATTTTCAATTAACTTAGCCATTATCAAGCACCAACAAGCGCATTCATAATGGTATAATGTTCTTCATAAGAAGTCAGTGTTAATGGTGCACATCCAACGCAACTTACTTTCTAGATGTATAGTCACTCGAGTCACAAGTTTGCACTTGTTTTCAACGAGGGGTGTTATCTAGGGGTGGCATCTTGTAAATGCCTGGATGGTTTTTCGAAAAGGAATTTGCCTCTAAACTAAAACTATTGGAGGACCAGAACACATTTTTAGGGGTCAGTATAAAAGACCAATCGACAATTTGTGTGAGAACACACAAAATAAAGGAAAGAAACACACAGGAAAATTGACCAAATGAACGATAAATTACTATCATGAATAAATTGCACTTACTCGATTTGAAATTACTACGCAGAAATACACTGATTGCAGTAAGCAATCAGAAGAACTTTGATACACACTTTAAGTACATAAACAATGAAAGCATAAACACAACGAAATAACAATTTAATTAACAGATAAGCAAATAATCACACAACAAAAGCAAGGTGCTAACCGCAAGTTAAGCCTCAAGAAGCGGAGAATGCATCTATCCATGACGAGTGGCCAAGACAGCGGGAAAAGGAAGTGACGTACGTGGAATGGGAACGAACAAACAGAGAGAGATGCAGCATAATTGGAACTACACGTAACAACAGCTGCGTTACTGCGGGAGCAAATCAAACACAGCAAGACCCCAGTACAGAATGCCTTAACAAGGGGTAAAGGGGGAAAAGCATCAGTGCGCATGCCCGACTGCTTTAATTTCACTACGACAAACATAACAACTTACACTATACCCAGAGCATAGCCTATACAGTATATATCGTGGAACCTTTTCTAGGTTAACTGTACGAATATAACTGTTTGTTACCGTAAACAGAAATGTTAGTTTCTCAAAAACGTGGGCAGACTATTCACAGTGCTGAACGAAATCTAATATGCAATTTAATAAAATGCTGTGAAGTTGAAACTAAACAAAAATATGTTTCACTGCCTCTTAACAAAAGCCATGAGCCAGTAGCTAACTATTGTGATGTTTCTCTTCCCACATTTCGAAAAATAAAAAATAAAATTAAAGACATGAAGATGCTATTCTTCAACAGTTTCGTTGACACAGCTGGTAGTAAAAAAAGGAAACGGTTAGGTAGATACTAGTGAGACTGATAGTGAAGACGCCACGCCGGTGACAGCGATAGTAAACAAGGCGATTCATTCGTACAACATTTGTTTCAATGGAAAAAGGTAGAGCTGGTAATTACAGGTCAGATTTATTTTTATAAGGTTAATAAAGATAATTTTCTCGGAATAATTTACCACACCTTACAAAATGTATCTAGAAACTGCACAAATGTATGAGTAGTGTCGCACTGTCATACTTACACTTCCCTTCCTCACAGCCCATACATACACAAAGGGCAATCTCATGACTTCACTGTCTATACGTGGTTTTCAATAAAAACATAAGATGATAAAGGTTATGCTATGCATCTCCTAGACATGGGTTACATGTGCGATTACGGGCAAAGAAAAAATTATGTCTTGCTGTAGCACAAACAATTCAGGCAATTTATTCGATGATGACAATGTGGATTTCGTAGAAATAGATCAACTGCAGCTGTTTTTACTGTTAATACTGTTGTTTTTAAGCTGTTAATTACTGCAGCTGTATTCTTAGATTTAACAAAGGCCTTTCACATTGTCTGTCATTCTAAATTACTTGAAATTCTTTCTGATTATGGTATAGAGGGCACAGCTGTATACAGGATGGTTCAAGTCTTACATAAGTAATCACAAACTATTTGTTAGGTTAAAAGTAAAATCATACAAACATAATGTACCATCAGTTAGACCAAATTTACACGAGATTTAAGTTTTCTGTCACACAAAGTTCAATCCTAGGAGCATTCCTATTTATTTTTTTGTTATATAGGAGGGGTTCCTGGTGTTCTAAAAACTCTTCACAAAAGCAATGCATGTTGTTTTTTTCTGATGATATTAGTTGAAGGGATAGAGACCACGTTGTGATTGAGTGGGAGGGTTTTATAAAGGACACAAATTTATTAATTAACACACTAGAATCTTGGTAACCAGTAATCCGGCCCTAAAAATATTAAGCCTAAAAAAGTATGAAATCTCACCCAGGACAGATTTCGGTAAAAGATTTAAATTGAATCAGGGAAATCAACTCAACCTAATTACGGTGGATTCAATATAACATGTATGTTCAGGGTTTGATTAAAGAAATGAATAAGCAGACCTTATTATTATTATTATTGTTAAATGGAATAATTTTTGGCCTCTCATCCAAAACCCAGAATTGGGTCATACTCTATACTTGATGCTGAATTGACAACGAAACGTAATTACTCTCACAACACAAGCACCCCCCCCCCACCCCACACTAGGTGATGTCAATAGCCAATAATTATGTTTAGTACCTACAATGACTACACCACAACTAGGCTACTCAGCAAACCTTTTTTAATTACGTTAATTTAATTTAATAATCACATAGAAATCAATGCATATTCATTTTTACTTTCTCTTGCCAACTATATGAATATAGCCTATAGGAAGGAAAGTATTGTTTTAATCTCCATCACAACAAATACACTCAACACCGGATCTATACGTAAACAGACCCCCTCAACCCACACAAACATATTTTTAGCGATTGGTCTGTGTGTGAACAGAATATCTCAAGAACGCAACATCGTACAAACTTCAAACTTAAGTTACATACCACTACTGGACCCGACACGAACATTTTCATCAAAATCAATCAACCGGAAGTAGTAGTTTATTCGTATAATTTTTCACTTTTTTGCGATTTTCTCAAAAACTGGTCCTAAGATTTTTTTTAAAATCGCCTGGTTTACTCAATTTTTTATTCTCTACAAGATAGGGTAGGCGCCATGTTTGCTGAAATTCTGCGTGAGGCTGTTTTTACGTAAAAACATTTTCTTTTCAAGATTGCGGCTTTAATACGCATTTTAGCGCATAACGTTATATAATAAAAGTTGTAGAGAATGTAAAATTCTACAACTTTTATTTCAAACATTTTTTGTATAACGCTTAGTTTAGCGGTAATTAGCAATTTTCTGTTTTTTCTCACGAAAACGTGTGAAAAATCAATAAAATTTATAGGAAATTAAGAGATCTACAACTTTTATTTAAAACATTTTTTTGTACAGTGCCTAGTTTAGCGTGAATGAGCGATTTTCCGTATTTTTAAGCTAAACTGAGGTCGATTTTAATTTTGCGTATTTCACTAATGTTTTTCGAGGTTAGTTTTTTGTTCATTTCTAATGTTTTAATACTATGTTAGGTTTATTGTTAATTATTTGCATTGGCAAGAGAAAGTTGTGTGAGTGTTTCACACCAGGTTTGTTTGTTTAAATTTATAATTCCAACACATCCAGTAATCGGGCACCTTCTCGGTCCCGAACAGACCGGCCTACTGAGATTCTACTGTATTAATAAAAAGTCTGGTGTGAAACACTCACACAACTTTCTCTTGCCAATCCAAATAATTAACAATATACCTAACATTAGTAATAAAACATTAGAAATAACCTTATTTTAATCATGACTGAAAGACGCAAAATGAAAATCGACCTCAGTTTGGCTTAAAAAAACGAAAAATCACACTTTCATGCTAAACTAGGCTCTGTAGAGAAAAATTCTCTAAATAAAAGTTGTAGATCTCTTAATTTTCTATAAATTTTATTATATACACTTTTGTCGTAAAATGTGTACTAAAGCCGAACAATTAAAAAAAATTGATTTTTCACACGTTTTCGTGAGAAAAAACAGAAAATTGCTAATACCGCTAAACAAAGCATTATACAAAAAAATGTTGGAAATAAAAGTTGTAGGATTTAAAATTGTCTACAACTGTAATAGGATTGTAATAGGAGATACACATACGAACACCTAACGCATAACGGACAGTGGAAACAAAACATAACGAACAGTACGCACGTAACAAAACAAAACATAACGAACAGTACGCACAAAACAAAACAAAACATAACGAACAGTACGCACGTAACGACATTCCAACGTAAACATAAACACTCTTACAGCATCAACATCAATGTACCACCAGATGATCTTATTTACACAACGTCAGATGTGAGTACAAAAAAAAAAAAAAAAAGAAAAAGACAATTTTCTTAATTTAAATAAATTGGATTGTTGTCCTCACTCTCTCTTAAAACTTTTAAAGGGATAGGTGATATACAATTTTTATAAAAAACAGAAAACAAAATATTAATAATTTATTAATTTTTTCAACTTTATTTTGATGAAAGTATTTTAGAAGATTTAATAATTACTCCAACTGAATTTAAAGAATTTTAATTTTTTTTAAGAATTTTAATTGTTTTAAGAATTTTAATTGTTTTAAATATTTCAACATTGGATCTGATAAGATTTTTTTTTTGAATAAAACAAAACACTAGTTGGATTTTCGATAAAAGCTTTTGAATTTTATTTCACGAACCTGGGACGTAACAAAAATGGTGCATCAACCGGGAAATTAAACAAGGATAAACCAGGACAAAACAAGGATAAACCAGGATAAAAACAGGGATAAACCAGGATAAAACAAGGATAAACCAAGATACGACAAGGATAAACCAGGATATAAATCAGAATATCATAAAAACTAAAACAAAAATTCAATAAATAACATCAATAAATCTTCTAAAATTCATAAAAATCAATTATCAATAACAATTTCAAAAAACGTAACAATCTCACATCTGGCAAGTGTATTGAAATTATCTGGTAAGGCATTGTTTACATACATTTAAATAGTCATCATTACAGAAAATAATAAACAGGTAGAAACATGGATAGACAAGTAGCACCAATTCTTGACCCCACTAAATTAGACGAAACAAACGTTAATTTCCAATTACGAATACGAAAAAGTACAACAACAGGAAACGTAAGACAAAAAAGACAAAGGTTACAAAAACTCTTAAATAATGGACGACAAATTGACTTAACTACGCTACATAGGTTTGACATAGACAAACAACTGACGGAGTGTCAAAACTATTTGGTAAAGTTACGAAACCTAGAAAATTTAACTGAAGTAGAAAAGTATAATGCCGAAACATTTGATGATAGGCTTAATAAATTATTAACATTCATATTAACTAATAAACCAGATAAACTTGTAGGATTTCAAAATTTAAAGGGAGAATTTGATATTTGGAAACTTAATAGGTTACAAAATTTCGAAATTGAGCCTAATTTAGAACAAAACAACATAAATATTGAAAACGCACATTTAGGAAATGATTTCTTACTTGATCAACAAGAAAATTTTGGTGTTAACCATATTAATATTTTACATTCCCCAGTAATGCAAAATCCTGTTCTTAGAAACGAAACTCCTGATATATTAATACCGAATGCAGTAGGTAATCATAATCCAGCCTATTTTAATCGTGAGTTAAACTTCAATTGGACGAAAATTGCAAATCCAATTGAAAATGAATTAAAGCAATTAACTATAACTGATGGACGTGATATTGATATACTAGTACGAAATATCAAAATAATTAAACAAATTCAGAAACGCTATGCAGTAGATTTACCTTTAGTATTGTTAACTCAATTTATGACAGGCTTTACTGAACAAATCTTTGAGAATTCAATTAAAAATAATCATAATTTCGATCAATTTCATAGAGATTTAGTCAACAAATTAATAACGCCAAAAATGAAAGAAATATTAAAACTCAAATTGTTGTACCGAAATCAGTCGCAAACAGAGACACTTAATGAATACATAAAAGAAATTTTAGAACACCATGAGGTATTAAGATTAGATCTAACAGAAGGTGAGTTAATTAATATAATTTTAACCGGTTTAAATGAATGTATATTACCATCTCAAGCCGACAACTGCTACATACTCATCTTCTCTTTTTCATTTTAACACTCACCCCCTTTATTTTGCTTACACGTACTGTGTGCTTCTCTTTACTCTCCGGGGGGAGGGGAAGATTGTAATAGGATTGTAATAGGAGATACACATACGAACACCTAACGCATAACGGACAGTGGAAACAAAACATAACGAACAGTACGCACGTAACAAAACAAAACATAACGAACAGTACGCACAAAACAAAACAAAACATAACGAACAGTACGCACGTAACGACATTCCAACGTAAACATAAACACTCTTACAGCATCAACATCAATGTACCACCAGATGATCTTATTTACACAACGTCAGATGTGAGTACAAAAAAAAAAAAAAAAAGAAAAAGACAATTTTCTTAATTTAAATAAATTGGATTGTTGTCCTCACTCTCTCTTAAAACTTTTAAAGGGATAGGTGATATACAATTTTTATAAAAAACAGAAAACAAAATATTAATAATTTATTAATTTTTTCAACTTTATTTTGATGAAAGTATTTTAGAAGATTTAATAATTACTCCAACTGAATTTAAAGAATTTTAATTTTTTTTAAGAATTTTAATTGTTTTAAGAATTTTAATTGTTTTAAATATTTCAACATTGGATCTGATAAGATTTTTTTTTTGAATAAAACAAAACACTAGTTGGATTTTCGATAAAAGCTTTTGAATTTTATTTCACGAACCTGGGACGTAACACAACTTTTATTATATACATTTTTGCGCTGAAATGCATATTAAAGCCGTAATCTTAAAAAAACAAAATTTTTACGTGAAGACACCCTTACCAAGAATTTCAGCCAAGATGGCGCCTATCCTATCTTGTAGAGCATAAAAAATTAAGTAAATGAGGCGATTTTTAAAAAAATTGTAGGACCAGTTTTTTGAGAAAATCACAAAAAGTGAAAAATTATACGAATAAACTACTACTTCTGGTTGACAGATTTTGATGAAAATGTTGGTGTCGGGTCCGGTAGTGGTATGTAACTTAAGTTTCAAGTTCATACGATGTTCCGTTCTTGAGATATTCTGTTCACACACACAGACCAATTGCTAAAAACATGTTTGTGTGGGTTCAGGGGGTCTGAAAACTTATAGATCCGGTGAAAACTCGATTTCTTAAAATCGACATGAAAACAATACTTTCCTTCCTATATATTCATAAATAGGCAAGAGAAAGTAAAAATAATGCATTTATCTGCAAATAACAATAAATTACGGAACTTCAGCTACGCTGATGATTGGATTCACGATGTTATTGAGGGAAAATTTCTTGGTCTGATTGTTGATGATCATCTCAACTGGAATTCTCATCCTCAGAAGAATGGTTTTTTTGTGACCTTCATTCTCTTAAACATATTGTTATAATGAAGTGGCGAAAATAAAATCAGCTTCTCATAAACAGCTGACTGGTTAAATATAAAAACGAAGGTTCCCATTGTTGGGACGCGGCCGCGGTTGGAATGGCTGACGTGTTAGTGGTCTAAATTGTACGGGATTCTTCGTTTCGGTGAAGTTTGTTATTTTGTCAGCAGACATTGTTATTTAATGTTTAATTTGGTAAGGGATATTGTCTATTTTATTTTATTGTTAATTAATTGCGTGAACTGTATTATTTTCAATGTTTAATAACTTATTTTCATAAACTCATGTTCATTGTTGTCGTTTGTAAAGGTTAGTTTTTAGTTCTTGTCAAATTGTGTTAAATAACTATATGTGAATTAATTAAATAAAAGTTTACAATTTTACTTTACTATAACGAGTTGTAACAATATATTATGCTCATATAAAGTTCAGCCGTTGTTAGTTTGCTCCTCCTCCTCCTCCTCCTAGTGTCTGTCAACAAACCAAAGCCACCTACTACAGGGTGCACGCTACACTCCACCACTTTATGGATCTCCTATTCCTATTAAGTTAACTATGATTTAAATTATAGGTACTTAAAGTACTTAAAACATCAGTCGTGATATGATGAAGGCCTAACAATTTTCATTTACAAAAATACTTTTGAAAGTATTTTGTTGTTACTTTTTAAACAGCGAGTACTCATTTTTTATTAATGCGCATATGCTCAGTGACATCATTATTTGTTTACATTAGGAGCAAACTAAGAAAGGCTGGACTTTACATCCTTGTATCTCATAATTATGGAATTATATTGTACATGAATTATAATTATATTATACATGTTTACGCAAAATTGTAACAAATGAATGAGACCAAAGGTAATTTGAAAACACAAACATGTACATTCATTTAATAATGATGTAGTAAAAACAGACCAACCATAAATAATATGAAATATGAAACATTATTATTAAGGCACGTGTGCACACAAATCCAATCAATGATAACGTTGCTAACAGTCAGATTGCGGACGCTTGTCGATCCAAGCCTTGATTTTGGGAATGGCGACCACCTTGTCGACCAGCGATTTGATATTCGCATGTTTCGCAGCCAGGTCGAATGTCAGCATGAAATTCAGGTAATCAACTATCGCCACAAAGTAGATGTCACCCCACGACAACTGCAAAACAAAACAACAGATCTTTCACTCAAGGGTAATAAAAAAAAAAAAAAAATCTGGTGTCAAACACTCACACAACTTTCTCTTGCCAATGCAAATAATTAACAACATAATAACCTAACATTAGTAATAAAACATTAGAAATAAACAAATAAAAACTAACCTCAAAAAAAACATAACCCTATTTTAATCATGAGTTAAAGACGCAAAATGAAAATCCACCTCAGTTTGGCTTTGAAATACGGAAAATCACTCTTTCACGCTAAACTAGGCTCTGTACCAAAAAAATGCTTTAAATAAAAGTTGTAGATCGTTTAATTTTCTATAAATTTGATTATATATATTTTTGTCGTAAAATGCATAATAAGGCCGAAATCTTAAAAAATTCGATTTTTCACAAGTTTTCTAAGAAAAAACCAACAATCGCTAATTACCACTAAACTAAGCGTTATACTAAAAATGTTTGAAAAAAAATCATAGGACCAGTTTTGAGAAAATCGCAAAAAAGTGAAAAATTACATGAATAAACTACTACTTCCGGTTGACCGATTTTGATGAAAATGTTCGTGTTGGGTCCGGTAGTGGTATATAACTTAAGTTTTAAGTTTCAAGTTCGTACGATGTTCCGTTCTTGAGATATTCTGTTCACACACACACAGACCAATCGCTAAAAACATGTTTTTTGGGTTCAGGGGGTCTAATAATGTGTAGATCCGGTGAAAACTCGATTTCAAAAAATCGACATGAAAACAATACTTTCCTTCCTATATGAATATATAGGCAAGAGAAAGTAATATGGCTGCAATCAGTATAGTTATCTTGGGCCAATATTAGTTTCCATCGTTCGTGATAGACAAATATTAAAATGTGTAGAGTCTGTCCACGCTAAGAGTACTCCGACGTATGCAACCAGCAATACAAGTGAGCATGCGTATTAATAAAAAATATGCACACCATGATCAAAAACAGTGTTTCCCAACCGGTGGTCCGTGAGAGTCCGGTGACTACTTATAAAAAAGTAATATTTTCCCGTGATTAAATCACTGCTTAATTCATCGGCAAGCAATAGCATCGAAAACCATGCCGGAAGACTTATTGAATACCATGAAATTGGCCGTAAAGATGGTGAACTCTGTTTAAGGTATTTTCAAAAAGTTACAAGCAGAATTAGACTCCGAGCACGAAACACTACTTTATAATAACTGAGGTGCGTTGGCTGTCAAAAGGGAATATGTTAGCACGCTTATATGAGTTCAGAGAGGGGTTAAAAGTATTTTTTATAGAGACTAAAATGCAACATTTCTTGGAACAACTGAGTGAACCAAGCTTTGAGTTCGCGAATTTTAAAGATCTTGCTAACAATGAGGATTATGCTACTGTTACAGACCAGGTGCAGCACAACATATTCGGCCACTTAGGCAACCTCAAAAGTGAATTTGCTTGTTATTTCCCAGAATCTGGAACCAGTGAGACACAATCTTATTTTTGATAATTGTTATTTTCGACTAAGTAAATTCTGTATTCCTTATTTTATTAAAAGACAATTAATTTCTTCTTCTTCTTCTTCTTCTTACACTCAAGGATTAGGCTTTTGCCTGTTCCGACTCACATCAGCTTATTAACATTTATATCATTTAAATTACTATATTGTATCATTCAACTTGCATTGAGTCTTATTTTATTTCCCTTTATTACTGCCATCTTTTCCGCGGTCTACCAACATCCCTTTTACCTACGGGGTGGTAATTTAAGATATTTAGAGGGAATCTTTCTGCTGGCATCCGTTTAACATGCTCCTTCCACTGATTGCGGTATTGTAACACTCTTTCATTCAGGCTGTACACATTCAGCTCTTTCCGAATATCATCGTTCCTTATGTGGTCCCGTCTGTCACAGCCCTTTATCCTGCGTAGGAATCTCATTTCTGCCGCCTGCACTCTACTCTCTAGTGGTTTTGTAGTGACCCATGATTCACTTCCGTAGAGGAGGACCGGAGCAGCCATCACTTTATAAAACTTCATGGTAGTTTCTTTCCTCGCTTTTTTCCCCAGGGTTCTGCTGATATTACCACATATTGATTGGAATTTCCCTATCTTCTTCTCAATATCTAAATCATCTTTAAAACTGATATTGCAGCCGAGGTAGCAGTATTGTGATACTTGTTCCAACACTTTGTCATCCACCACAATTTTTGATCTAGTGGGAAACTTGCCAGTGAATGCCATTATTTTTGTTTTTTCTTTAGAGATTCTAAAATTATACTCTTTACATAAATTGTTCAGGACATGGATTGATTTTTGGAGGCTATCTTCGTTTTCTTGAATAATCCACAAGTCATCTGCAAATAGTAATGCGTTCAGGTATTTTTCATTATTCAACTTGATACCTAAGTCTACTCTGCATTTCCATTTCCTGAAAATGTGGTCTATATAAATGTTGAATAAAGTGGGTGATAAGCTGCACCCTTGTCGTACTCCTTGGTTAATTGTCATCTCCTCAAGTCTCTTTTTACCTGTATTTATGACTATTTGCGTGTTATGGTAAAGTGTTTTTATTGCATTAATGAGGTGAAGTGGATATCCTCTTTCACATAGAATATTCCAAAGGTGTCTTCTATCCACTCTATCGAAAGCTTTTTCAAAGTCAACAAAAGCCATATGGGTTTCAAGATTGTATTCTCGTCTTTTTTCTATAATCCTTTTGACTGAAAAAACATTATCTGAGCATGATCTTCCTATTCTGAATCCATTCTGTTCCTCATTCAGAATTGCTTCAGCAATATTTTTCACCCGGCAATTAATGATTTTGGAATAGATCTTATATCCAACATTGAGAAGACTGATACCTCGGTAGTTCCTACAGTCATTCCGCTTTCCTTTCTTAAAAAGAGATATAACTTCTGCCTTTTTCCATTCTTCTGGAATTTCATGTCTCCTCCAACATTTATTTAAGAGGTGCAAAAACCTTAATTCAAAAAACATGCCTCCATATTTAAAGAGCTCTCCATTTAAACCATCCAATCCAGCAGCTTTCCTATTTCTAATACTCCTTAGAGAGTGTTGTAATTCTTCAATTGTTATTGAGCCTACTGAATTATTGGCAGATGGTTCAAAGGGACATCCGATTCCAGCATCTTCAGAATGCCACAACTCCTTATAGTGTTTTTCCCACTCAACATCTGAAATAATGTTTAATGGAGCATTATCTCTCTCGACACCGCCAACGGTGCTGTCTGACTGCCGGTCCCAAGCCCGGGGCCTCATCTTGTAACTGATGAGGAAGTGTGGAGGGGGAGGAGTAACAACCTCGTAAAAAAACCAGGGTCCATCTGGCTCCGGATGGTAGCACCCTGTGAGGGCCCCTGCCTAGGGTTACTAGGTGAAAACCGGTCAACGGTCTCGAAGGCGGAAGAGGAGGAATCCCAACGGCGGAGAGGGCGGAAGAGCCTAGAGTGGCGACTCGAATGAAAGGCCCTGCGAGCTTGGAAGCAGTAAAGTAGCAACCCTACTACCAAGCTTAACCTGCGCAGCGTTCGTACCGCGGCCAGGGGATCAAAACAACCACTGGCAAACTCACAGACAATTAATTTACAATTAAAAAATATTTTTACTTTTTGTGATGTACAATGTACCCTACTTTCTGAAAATAACAATTATATGTTTGTAATAATAGTTTGTTTCTGAAAAGTTGCATTATTTAATCACCTTTTAATTTGGTGATGAACTGATAAGATATATGCAATGTTGTGTAATGGGTGGTGAGTGGTAGTTCACTCTCAGGCTGAGTGGTCCGCAGAACACTGCCAGTTGGCAACCACTGATCAAAAATAATATTCCATACAGCACTGATTCGCTCTAAGCTTAATATAATAAAAACACGTTCAATTCATTTGTTAGAAAATGTTTTATAAATCGAACATTAGTTTACCATTAATAACTAAAACTTTTACTATTGTTACTCTTACATTGTTATTTTTCGTTACATTATTTACTATTATTACATTTTTATTTATGATTAGTAGTAGATTAATGATTGTTATGTTTTATGATTGTTAGACAGTTTTATTTTTGGACACAAGTAATATAACAGACTAATTCACTTGAATTATCACAAGAGAGTAAACAATTCCAGGGATTCGTTTTTTATCATTTCAGATTGTTTATTTTGTATCGTTAAAATGAATGTCTGTGACTAGTTTAATACAACTGTTTGCACTTGCCCATGTTTAACTCATTTTTAGTTTCATCAGTTATTTTTTGGTATTGTATCGGTTCGTTTCGATTTCCTTCGTAGACTGAAGTTGAAAATTTTTGTAAGCTATGTTTTGTTAACACGCGTGATAGTGAATGTGTTGAATTTTTGAAACATAAAAGCGGTAAACATTAAAAAATAGAAACAAATTGTTTTGTTAAATGTAATGGTTAAAATAATTAATTAAGGAGTCTCTTTATGAAACTAAAAAAATTACAAGTAATCTGAACGGTATAAATGAAAAAGCTTAAAGGATAATGTTTATTTTAGCTCGATGTAGATATTTTTAAGATGGAACGTAATGCAAGATGATATTGTCAGGCGGAGGGAGAGGTAGATACGCGCAAGCCAACTAGTGTAAAACTTTTGTTTACAACGTATAGGCAGGCGCTTGCCTCTTACAGTAGATAGGGACTCTATAAATAACAATGTTTCCTCCTCATTGGTACCCACCAAGCACACAAATTTCTGTAGCCTAATTTATCGGTGACAACCTCGTACAAAACCGTACAGGAAATTCATCCAAATTGTTCAAAAAGTTACATATACGGTGAATGTTCGATTTTCACAAACTTTTTTGTCAATTTTCTTGACAACATCATTACTGAAAACAAAACGCCTACCACTTCTCTCTTCATCGTTTATGTTCTCCTACTTTTGAAAATCTGGTGTTAAATACTCTCACAACTTTCTCTTGTCGATGCAAATAATAAACAATTAATCCAAACATTAGTAATAAAACATTAGAAATAAACAAAAACTAACCTCAAAAAAACATAACCTAATTTTAATCATGAGTGAAAGACGCAAAATGAAAATCAACCTCAAGTTTGACTTAAAAATACGGAAAATCACTCTTTCACGCTAAACTAGGCTCTGTAAAGAAACATGCTCTCAATAAAAGTTGTAGAGCTTTTAATTTCCTACAAATTTGATTATATACTTTTTTGTCATAAAAAGCATACTAAGGCCGAAATCTTAAAAAAAATCGATTTTTCACACGTTTTCGTGAGAAAACCAGAAAATTGCTAATTACCCCTAAACTAAGCGTTATACAAAAAAAAGTCTGAAATAAAAGCTGTAGGATTTTAAATTCTCTACAACTTTTATTGTATAAATTTTTGCGCAAAAATGCATATTAAAGCCGTAATCTTAAAAAAACAATATTTTTACGTGAAAACAGCCTCACCAAGAATTTCAGCAAACATGGCGCCTACCCTATCTTGTAGAGCATAAAAAATTTCATAAACCAAGCGATTTTTAAAAAAATCGTAGTACTAGTGTTTGAGAAAATTGCAAAAAAGTGAAAAATTACACGAATAAACTACTACTTCTGGTTGACCAATTTTGAAGAAAATGTTCGTGTTGGGTCCAGTAGTGGTGTCTAACTTAAGTTTCAAGTTTCAAATTCGTACGATGTTACGTTCTTGAGATATTCTGTTCACTCACACACACACACACAGACCAATAGGTAAAAAGCAGTTGTGTGTGTGGGTGTGAGGAGGCCTGTTTAGGTGTATATTCAGGTGAAGAGTGTATTTGTTGTGATCGACATGAAAACAATACTTTCCTTCCTATATATTTATATAGGCAAGAGAAAGTAAAAAAGTAAAAAGGTGAAGTTTTAAGAACTATTTAAAATACTTTTTTCTATGCTACAGCTGTCGTAAATGTATATTATAGCTTAACTGAAAGGATACTAAAAACATAAAAGTGTAGCATTTTAATGTTGAAGGTAGACTTACTTTTGCGTTGGCCAAGTGACCTCCATTCTCCTTGATCAGCTCATCTATTCTGGTCAGATAGAACGGAACGGTCTCCTTGAACAGCGGCTCATATTTCTTCGTCTTTGATTCCTCCACGTCATCGTAATGCCAACTGGCGATCGCTGTACACAAATAAACAGTAAACGTTGCAAATTATGCTCACTTCACTTCACCAATTAAATAAAAAATAACGGGTGTTTTATTAAGGATGCAACCCTCATTACAATAACAAGATAGAAGTAATACATTGGTATGTTGGCAACAGTGTACTCAAGGCCAACTACCTTAGACAGTTAAAATGTTCCAGTCAAGCATTAGTGTGGTGACACCAGTCATTTCGTTATATTGTCACCAATGGTTTTTCCCAAGGAAGAACCGGTTGTTTTATTAACGACACAACCCTGATTATAAGAAGATAGAAGTAATACATCGGTAAATTATCTGCCCCCAATCGGTATGTACTCAAGGCCAACTACCGGAGACAGTTAAAATGTTCCAGTCAAGCATTAGTTTCGTTATATTGTGTCACCAATGGTTTTTTCCAAGGAAGAACGCGTGTTTATTGTAGAGACTTACATAGCGAGTAAATGTTTACAAATGTGTGCAAGATAAGTTTCAGTTGAAATTTCCCCGTTCTGCCGTTCCGAATAAATCGTCAATATTGTGTTTGATACATAAATTCCATAGAACTGGGAGTGTACTCGATGAGAAACCACCTCGCCAGCCAACAAAGTTAACCACAAAAGTTCTCGAAGATTTGAAAAATCGTTTGACTCAATCACCTAAAAAAATTGCTTACAAGATTATCATCGCAAACTGGGCTAACATTAACTACTCTTTTCAGAGCTACGAAAAAGTTACATTTGCATCCTTATCGCGTTGGCGTAACTCATGAACTGAAAGCTACAGACCATCAGAAACGATTACAATAATATTGTCAGTGGTTTCGATATTTGGTTGAAGAAAATGGTATTCAATTGTTGGATCATTTTTATTTTAGTGATGAGGCTTGGTTTCATTTAGATGGCTATGTGAATAGCTTAACAGACAGGTGTAGTGTCAATTTATTTACACTCAATCTGTCCATTGCAGGGCTAAAATAAATAGTTCTGTTTCTTATCACATGGTCAGTCAATTAAATGACTGAATCATTTAAGAACAGAAGAGGTAGAGGTGTAAAAGACACTAATCAGAGTTATCTTCTCTGAAAGTAATGAATTTCATTGTACAGCCAGACCCTGTGGTGAATGAAGTGAAGGTGTTATTTACAGAGTGGAAAATATGTGCTTTTCAGAGGGCCCGGCATGCTGATAAGCATACTTTTCCACTCAGTGAGGAAGGCAATTGTAAACCACCTCACTCCTCGTTTTACTTAGTAAAACCTCTACAGGTTCAAACCAGCCTTTCGGCTGTTGACCTAAACAACAATGTGAATAGTCAGAACTGTAGAATATGGAGTGCAACAAATCCTCATGCTTTCCATGAAAAAGCATTGCACTGACGTAAAATTGGTGTTTGGTGTGCAATTTCCCGCCGCCGTATAATAGGGTCGTTATTTTTTGACAGTACTGTAGACAGTGTAGATTATAGTGATTTAATCAAACAGTTCATTTCATTGTTGAATTTGGACGACCGAAATTGTTGGTTTCAACAGGACAACGCTACATGTCATACGGCAAATGAAACGCTAGCAATGCTACGGGAATTTTTTAATCACCGCTTAGTATCGAAAGATTTGTGGCCTCCGAGATCCCCAGATCTTACACCAGCAGACTTTTTCCTACGTGGTTCTTTAAAAGGTGAAGTTTACAAAAACAACCCTCATACGATCGATGAATTAAAAACTAACATTACAAGTGCGATTTCAAGCATTAGTGAACAGACTTTAAGAAAAGTTGCAGCAAATGTCATTAAACGAATTCGTATCTGTATTGAAGTCGCAGGAAATCACTTTGAACATCTACTGTAAACATAAAAGGTTAAATTCATCGCAATTTGCTATTCATTTGTAACATAATAATTTAATTCTATTTTATATAATGAATTTATATAATAAATTTCACTAACTCTCCTTTTTAACTGCGTCAACTTTTATTCTCACTTACACATGTTTCGGTGGATCCACCATCATCAGAGTAAATAACATATAATTGAAACTAAAAATTTTATTTATTAAAAATCTACAGAAGATGGTACATCTTCAGTCATTTGTATAAAATGACTAAAGAGTTTTATACAAATGACTGAAGATGTACCATCTTCTGTAGATTTTTAATAAATAAAATTTTTAGTTTCAATTATATGTTATTTACTCTGATGATGGTGGATCCACCGAAACATGTGTAAGTGAGAATAAAAGTTGACGCAGTTAAAAAGGAGAGTTAGTGAAATTTATTATATAAATTCATTATATAAAATAGAATTAATTTCAAACTGCAGGATGCATTAAAAAGATTTATTTTTGAATAATACTTTAGATTAATTAATAATTTGTAAAGTACGGAAAATAAAAATATGCCGTAAATTGTGGCTTTTAAGATAGGGTTGCGTTCTTAATAAAACACCCTGTAGTTGTTGTATGGGAAGCACAAGGAAGAGTTTGGCTTCAGAGACTGCCACAAGTGACAGCAAGGTAATTTGGTTGATATTGTTAATAGATTAAAATAAAACACAACGATAACCAAACAAACATACACACGATAAGATAAAGATGGTGAAAATGTGTGATGAAATTACAGACATCAGCTGCATAAACAGTGAAATATTTTAGTTATCAACGATTTCAAAGTGGATGAAGTTAATTGCAATGCTACCTCCTGATCGATATTGAAGTAACTACGTGCACATAACTAAAAGTTCATTAGATTGATGTAGGTAATAAAACTGACTAGCACAGTGGACCCGTGCGAATAAATTCGCACAATTTTCTTGAGTATCAACCCCTATCATCAAATAAAGGATTTAAGTTAACAACAAACTTAATCGATCTTAGAAGAACGGTGAGTAACGACTAAAGCACAGTAGTACCATAGTTTCGTCCTGAAAATAACGGTTTTAAACCAAAACTTTAAACAAAACAACATTAATATGGCTATGAAGGGGATAAATGTAAGAGAACCACATTACATTACGTTGTATTACAGCTACATTGTAAAGGAAATTTACTTTTTTCATTTCATAAAATGAAGTTCTTATTAGCATGAATTTCAATTTAGAACTTTTGGACAAATCAAGAAAGAATACACTTTTAAACTGTGTTAAAATTATAAAAATCCATTTGGTAGAATTCTGTATTTACGAATTAAAAGAATTGCTATTTAAAATACATTGGAAGCTGTTTTGCGTTTTAAATATATAGTTTGTTCCATCATGAGAGAGACAGAGGAATTGGCACTAAAACGTTCCATCACAGCACAACCGCATAACTGGTGATACCCATGTTGCATTCATTCAATGTGTTACACATTCAAAGTGCACGCTACTGTAGTGATCACATGCACACTACACACTATTTGTTTCGTGGTATAGTCACTTGGGTCACACATTGAGTTTGCCCTTGTTTGCAACGAGGGGTAAAAGGGGAAAAGCATCATTGCGCATGCCCAACTGCTTTCATTTCAATGCGACAAACATAACAACTTATACTATACCCGGAGCATAGCCTATACAGTATATCGCGGATGCTTTTGTAGGTTAACGGTATCAATATAACTGTTTGTTACCGTAAACAGAAATGTTAGTTTCTCAAAAATGTGGACAGACTATTCACAGTGCTCAACAAAGTCTAATACGCAGTGTAATAAAATGCTGTGAAGTTGAAACTAAACAAAAAAGCCTTTCAATGCCTCTTAACAAAAGCCATGAGTGAGTGGCTAACTACTTTCATGTTCCTCTTTCCACAATTCAAAAAATAAAGAAGGAAACTAAAGACATGAAGAAGCTATTGTTCAACAGTTTTGTTGACATTTGGTAATAAAAAGGAAGCAGTTAGGTAGATACTAGTGAGACGGATAGTGAAAACCCCGGTGACAGCGATCGTAAAGAAGGCGATTCATTCGTAGAAAACTTGTTCCAATGGAATAAGGTAGCAGCTGGTAATTACAGTAAATCAAACATTTCTAGTCTTGTAATTAAGCTATAGGTAGTATTACACAGGTCATATATATTTCCTTTAAGGTTTATGAAGAAAATTTTCTCGGATTAAAACGCAGCTTAAAAAATGTACCTAAAAACTGGACGGTAGAGAAATGTACGAGTAGTGTCTGACTGTTGAGATTGGCAGCACTGTAAATATTTCACTTGCCTTCCTCACAGCCCATACATACGCAAAACGCAATCTCATGACTTCACTATCTATACATTTAATTTTGGGGCTACACAATAGGTAGGGAGCCTGCTAATAGGAATACGCAATTATATTTCAATCCAAACGTCTGACAGTAAACGCTGGTGGAGAAAGCTGCCTGTGCATATCAGCTCACTGGTTTGTTTGCCTGCTGCTTGCTGGGGCAGCTAACTCAGTGTACTTGTACTTGGCATCGTACAATACGTATTCATACAAATAACAACATCTTTTTAATTAATTTTTAACATACGTTTATAAAAATAACTTTAAAAGATTATTACTGACCAAACAATACTTAATAATATTGAATATTGGTAGTCAAAAAGTTCTAAATACGTTTAAAACGTTCAAAGTAATCACAAATCTTTCTTCCGGTAATATTGGTTGCACCATTGTTTTTGAAAACGGGTTCTACTTTAGAAAATGTAAAATTAAACGTTTCCAGAGTCATTCTCATGCATTTAAAAAAACCTGTCTCTATCTTTTGTTTAATTGCGGAGAAAGATGATTATGCCGAACAATTTTCTGTTCTTATTCATGTCACTAACGGTATTGTCTTTAAATGATAATAATTTTGTGTAAGTTAAACGTTTTCTGTAAGAAATAATTCATCATGACTGGTGCTAGTGGAACTCATGTTGAATAGTGCCTACAACTGAATGAAGGTTAAGCATGTAGTTACATGCTCCCACTATGCGCGTTTGCCACCGTGAGTCAGTAACTGCAACCAGTGACCACTGTGCGCATAGTGCCCATAGATCGCTGTAAGATGAGTTTGAATTTGTGTATCGGATGTCGGACGTAGTCTCATTAGCCTGCCTAGAGCGTAATAAAACGAGCGATCACTTACCTTGACGGAAATCATTGATCGTGTCCACGGCTATATCAATCTGTAAATCTTCCCACTCATCTTTCCCGGACAACCCAGCTTTTCTGCCAAAGTATCGGGTCAAAGCGACAGACTGATGCAATTTCTTTCCATCCACTTCCAAGACGGGCACTTTCCCAAACGGCATGCCTGAGACAACAAAAACAACAATTATTCAAGTCAATCTCCATTACAACCCTTTCTTTCTTTCGGATAGCACATCATCCATCAGACATCCAATACAATCTCATTATACTGTGACAAAATCGAAAAGATAGTTTGCAAAGGTTCCAGAATTTCATTCAAGAAATGGTACAGTGTAGATGAAAATAGTAAGAAAGGAAAAAAAAGACAAAAATAACAATAACACAATAAATGACAATAGGGCTGCGCGCTATTGTATAAGATAAAAGGTCGCGTAGTGTTTGTTGTAGGTACAACTGTTATGAAAGGGACTCGTAACGACTTTTATTCTATTTTCAAAAAGACCTATTGTTGACTTTTTTACAACGGATTTTTCTAGTACTCATTGTTGTTGTTTAGGTCATCAGCCAAAAAGCTGGTTTGAACCTGTAGAGGTTTTACTAAGTAAAATGAGGAGTAAGGTGGTTTACAATTGCCTTCCTCACTGAGTGGAAAAATATGCTTATCAGCATGCCGGGCCCTCTGAAAAGGAAATATTTTCCACTCTGCAAATGACAACTTCACTTCATTCACCACAGGGTCTGGCTGTATAATGAAATTCATTACTCTCAGAGGAGATAACTGTGATTAGTGTCACAGTACACCTCTACCTCTTCTGTTCTTAAATGATTCAGTCATTTAATTGGGTGACCATGTGATAAGAAACAGAACTATTTATTTTAGCCCTGCAACAAACAGATTGAGTGTAAATAATTTGACACTCCACTTGTCCGTCATGGGCTGATCTAATGGACCCCCGCCGCAAAATGGGTACTACAGCCGATATCTCAAAAAATCAATCTTTTTACTGTTTTCATAAAAAAAAACAGAAAATCACCAATCACCGCCAAACTAAGCGTTATCCATTTTTGCGCTAAAATGCATATTAAAGCCGCAATCCCAAAAAAAAATATTTTACAAGAAAACTACCTTCCCAAAAATTTTGGCAGACTTGATACCTACCCTCCCCATCTTGTAAAGCATAAAAGATTTAGTAAATGAGGCGATTTTTAGAAAAATCATAGGTGTCGTTTTTGAACAAATGGCAAAAAAGTACTCATTATAAACGTTTATTTCTTTGTACTCTGCTTTTTTCTGGAATGATCTTTGTGAATGAGTATATAAAGAGACCCCCGAGCGCAGTCCAGTCAGTATTCGTTTGATCTTCAACGACCGATTATCGGGGTGTTATACAGGTTAACTATTCTGAGCATTGTGTTGGTCAACGACTGTTATACAGTCTTTGTGTGTGTGTGTGTGTGTTTGTGTGTGTGTGTGTGTGTGTGTGTGTGCGCGCGTGCGTGTGTATGTGTGTGTATTGTGTAAAGCTCATGAGCAGTTTTTGTTAAAGTTAAGTTTTTGTTGTTGTTTAAGTTAAAGTTTTTGTGAATTAAATTTCTGTGTTTTGTATGTTTGTGTAATCTTATAAAAGTGATTGTAAGTAGTGCTAAGTAAATTATTAAGTTATTTATTGTAATAAGTCATTTTAATTAGTTTATTATTTATTTTGTAAACCTTTATTTGTAATAAATTGTAAACTTTAGTGTTGTTGTTGTTTAGGTCATCAGCCTGTAGGCTGGTTTGAACCTGTAGAGGTTTTACTAAGTAAAATGAGGATTGAGGTGGTTTACCATTGCCACAATTCACTGAGTGGAAAAATATGCTTATCAGCATGCCGGGCCCTCTGAAACGGACATATTTTCCACTCAGCAAATGACAACTTCACTTCATTCACCACAGGGTCTAGCTGTATAATGAAATTCATTACTTTGAGAGGAGATAACTCTGATTAGTGTCACAGTACACCTCTACCTCTTCTGTTCTTAAATGATTCAGTCATTTTATTGGCTGACCATGTGATAAGAAACACAACTATCTATTTTAGCCTAGCAACGAACAGATTGAGAGTAAAAAAATTGACTCTCCACGTTTCTGCTAAGGGCAGATTAAATATTATAGAGCGTTAAAACCCCCTCCGCTATTCATTGTAACGTGCTCGCCTCTCATCATGCGGTCTTGGGTTCAAATCCCATTCAGGCACGGCATATTTTCATACGTTACAAAAATCATTTCATCATTCACCGTCTGCATTAGCAGTAATTGCAGAACAGTCAGACGTTAAACCAAAAAAAAAAACAAGCTATTCATTTATAAACACCTGGTTTAATTCAAACAAACAATATTATGTTAGCGCTGGTGAATAACGATATGATTTGGATTATACTCACTCGGTTTTAAAGACGGCCATAGTTCCCTTTCAAAGCGATAATCTTCAAACTCAATGTCCGAATAGGAGAGCATGAAACGAATCGGTTCGGCTAAAGCCTTCACCGGAAAATATGTCAGCTTGTATGACGGCGCCATTTCCACTCGTCCAATCGTCTGGAAAAACATAAAACAAGTGGCGATGAGAGAACATACTAATACTTGATGAACAATCATTTTCTATCTATCAATAATCAATAATCAATAGTCGTTATCAATGAGTAACACAACGTCTAACATCTCTACGCAATCACAATCACATTGTGCAACATCATATTTCTTATCAAACGCCTACTCTCACACACACATACACACGCGCGCGCGCGCGCACACACACACACAGGATAACCCAAAAGTCAACTGACAAAAATCACTTTCCCTTTCGTCATGCCAACAAAATACCACTCTGCTTTCATAACAAACAAAAAGGCTAAATATATGTATTGAAATATATATTTCTAACCACCAGAATACGGCAACAAAAAACACTTACTAATGTTTATAGCACTTTCGTGTATCTTGAACACATCTTCAGTCAATTAAAATTTTTCTACATCAAAATTTAAAACTTCCTACTTCTACCATGGTAGATAAGGAATCAGAAGATGATACATCTTCAGTCATTTGTATAAAACTGACATTTTTATACAAATGACTGAAGATGTATAATCTTCTATAATTTTTAATAAATAAAGTTTTTAGTTTCAATTATATATTATTTACTCTGATCATGGTGGATCCACCTAAACATGTGTAAGTGAAAATAAAAGTTCACCCAGTTTAAAAAGAAGGTTAGCGAAATTTATTATATAAAATAGAATTAAAATCAAACTGCAGGATGCATTATAAAGATTTATTTTTGAATATGTATATATATTTCCAACCACCAGAATACAGTAACATAAAACATTAACCAATGTTTATAGTGCTTTCGCGTATCTTGTACACATCTTCAGTAAATTAAAATTCTTTAAAAAGTTTTCTACAACAAAATTTAAAACTTCCTACTTCTACCATTTGCCGGCCGCATTGGCGCAGTTGGTAACGTGCTCGCCTCTCATCATGCGGTCTTTGGTTCGAATCCCATTCAGGCATGGCATATTTTCATACGTTACAAAAAATCATTTCATCCTTCACCGTCTGCATTAGCAGTAATTGCAGAACAGTCAGACGTTAAACAAAAAAAAAAAAAAACTTCTACCATGGAAGATAAGGAATAGTTGATTTTTATATTTAAAACAGTCTTGCCAACATAATCAGTTGATTGTCATATTCAATCTGTGTGCTCATTAATTTTTCCCTGTTATTGTATTTATAAATATAATATTTTTCAAAATTTCATTTTGTCTGTTATTCATTTCTAATATTTTTAGATTGTTTTTTATACTCGACATAGTATGTTTATTTTTGATCATGTGTTCAGTTACTTTGGAGAATTTTCTATAAAATTTCCTATGAAATTTATTTTACAAAAACATAAAATTAATATGAATGTAAATGATAAAGAAAAAGAATGTAATCAATTCAATTCATGTGGAATTTATAGAATTAAATGTAATGAAATATACATAGGTGAAACCACCAGATCTTTTAAAAAACGGTTTGCAAACACTTTTCAAACTATAAAAAAGGAAACCGAAAATTCTCCAAAGTAACTGAACACATGATCAAAAATAAACATACTACGTCGAGTATAAAAAATAATCTAGAGATATTAGAAATTAATAACAGACAAAATGAAAAAGAAATTTTGGAAAAATATTATATTTATACATACAATAACATAACAGGGAAAAATTAATGAACACACAGATTGAATATGACAATCAACTGATTAAGTTGGCAAGACTGTCTTAAATATAAGAGTCTCCCATGGTAGGAGTAGGAAGTTTTAAATTTTGATGTAGAAATTTGTTTAATTATTTTAATTTACTGAAGATGTGTACAAGATACACAAAAGCGCTAAAAACATTGGGTAAGTGTTTTCTGTTACCGTATTCTGATGGTTAGAAATATATATTTGGTGTATTATTTGCAAATACTTACCTGGCAGTGGGATACTGGTTGCAATGAGTGTGTAAGTGAGTTATGGACCACCCTGTACAATGTAAATATCCTCCTTACCTTTTATCTCTAACTCTGTAGATACGCACCTTCACGCATCCCGCAAAAGTACAAAAACAGATTCTACCTGTAGACCACGTTACAAATCAAATCAAATAAATCATTACCCAACAATTCACCAATTGCCTTAGTGTTTACTAACTAATTCATATTTATTTTTAAAACAAAAAACCAATGTTAAACACTCACAAGACTTTCTCCTGCCAATGTAAATAATGTAAACCATAATCTATTTTTTTTACTTTCTCTTGCCTATATGAATACACAAGGAAGGAAAGTATTGTTTTCATGTCCATTTTAACTAATCGAGTTTTCACCGGATCTACATGTTATCAGACCCCTTGAATCCAAAAAACGTGTTTTTAGCGATTGGTCTGTGTGTGTGTGTTAACAAAATATCTCAAGAACGGAACATTGTACGAACTTGAAACTTAAAACTTAGGTTACATACCACTACCAGACCCGACACGAACATTTCCATCAAAATCGGTCAACCGGAAGTAGCAATTTATTCGTGTAATTTTTCACTTTTTTGCCATTTTCTCAAAAACTGGTCCTACAATTTTTTTTAAAATCCCCTGGTTTACTAAATCTTTTATGCTCTACAAGATAGGGTAGGCGCCATGTTTGCTGAAATTCTTGGTAAAGCTGTTTTCACGTAAAAAAACCTTTGTTTAAAGATTGTGACTTTAATGCATTTTAGCACATAAATGTATGTAATAAAAGTTGTAGAGAATTTAAAATCGTACAACTGTTATTTTAAACATTGTTTTTGTATAACGCTTAGTTTAGCGGTAATTAGTGATTTTCTGTTTTTTCTCACGAAAACGTGTGAAAAATCAATTTTTTTAACATTTCGGCCTTGGTATGCATTTTACGACAAAAGTGTATATAATAAAATTTATAGAAAATTAAAAGATCTACAACTTTTGTTTAGACCATTTTTCTCTACAGAGCCTGGTTTAGCGTGAAAAAGTGATTTTCCGTATTTTTAAATCAAACTGAAGTCGATTTTCATTTTGTGTCGTTCACTCATGATTAAAATTAGGTTATGTTTATTGAGGTTAGTTTATCGTTAATTTCAATTGTTTTATTACTAAAATTAAGTTATACTGTTAATTTTTTCCATTGGCAAGAGAAAGTTGTGCGAGTGTTTCACACCAGATTTTTTTTTAAATTAATTAATCGGCTTTTTGATGAGTAAAATGTACTGGTTGACAACGATCGAAATATGATTCCCTCCCTTCCCCACTTCTCCCATTCCCGTGCCGGATCGAATACATTGATTGGTACGCACAACACAAATGAGCAATTAATATGAATATCACTTATAGGCTACTAGATTCTTGTTATCCATAACATTTTGTACACATTATGTGACCACCACCAGAAGAAAGTCATTAGTGTTAACATTTTTTACTTTCTCTTGCCTATATTAATATATAGGAAGGAAAGTATATTGTTTTCATGAAATCAATTTTTTACCAGATCTACTCGTTTTCAGACCCCTGAACCCAAAAAAACATGTTTTTACCAATTTGTCTGTGAGTGTGAACAGAATATCTCAAGGACATACAATCATACGAACTTGAAACTTAAGTTACACACCACTACTGGACGCGACACCAACATTTTCATCAAATTCGGTCTACCAAAAGTAGTAATTTATTCGTGTAATCCTTAACTTTTTTGCGATTTTCTCAAAAACTGGTCCTACGATTTTTTTTAAAATCACCTCATATACTAAATCTTTTATGCTCTACAAGATAGGGTAGGCGACATGTTTGCTGAAATTCTTGGTGAGAGTGTTTTCACATAAAAAAATGTGTTTTTTTTAAGATTACGGCTTTAATATGTATTATAGCGCAAACATTTATATAATAAAAAATGTAGAGAATTTAAAATTCTACAACTTTTATTTCAAACATTTTTTGTATAACGCTTAGTTTAGCGGTAATTAGAGATTTTCTGTTTTTTCTTACAAAAACGTGTGAAAATCGATTTTTTTAAGATTTCAGCCTTATTATTCATTTCATGACAAAAGTGTTCATAATAAAATTTATAGGAAATTAAAAGATCTACAACTTTTATTTAAAGCATTTTTCTCTACAGAGCCTAGTTTAGCGTGAAAGAGTGATTTTCCGTATTTTTAAGCTAAACAGGTTGATTTTCATTTTGCGTCTTTCACTCATGATTAAACTAAGGGCATGTTTATTGAGGTTAGTTTTTTGTTTATATCTAATGTTTTATTACTAATGTTTGGCTTATTGTTAATTATTTGCATTGGCAAGAGGAAGTCTCCCTAATTTGTGTCAGTTGCAATCTGTTCAATTGAGAACAATAACCAACCCTATGACCCAATCAGATGAGATGTAGTATTGTACAGACTCAGGTTGATCATTCCTCAGAGAGTATGGTTAACTGAACCCCAACCATCAAAGTACACCAACAACCACTGTCTAGCATTTAAATTCGTATAAAAGTAACTACGTCTACTAGGATTTGAACCAGGAACCTTCCTCTCCGAAAATCAGCTGTTAAAAATTAATTACATGATGAAATTATTTAAAATAGTAACACTAATTCAATAGACACAGTCAATACATAAATACATTTAAAAATCTGGTGTGAAACACTCACACAACTTTCTCTTGCCAATACAAATAATTAACAATAATGCTAACATTAGTAATAAAACATTAGAAATAAACAAAAACTAACCTCAATAAACATAACCTAATTTTAATCATGAGTAAAAGACGCAGAATGAAAATCAACCCCAGTTTGGCTTAAAAATACGGAAAACCACTCTTTCATGCTAAACTAGGGTCTGTAGAGAAAAATGCTCTAAATAAAAGTCATAGTTCTTTTAATTTTCTATAAATTCAATTATATACACTTTTGTCATAAAATGCATACTAAGGCCGAAATCTTAAAAAAATCAATTTCTCACACGTTTTCGTGAGAAAAAACAGAAAATTGCTAATTACCGCTAAACTAAGCGTTATACAAAAAAATATTTGAAATAAATGTTGTAGAATTTTAAATTCTCTACCATTTTTTATTATATAAATGTTTGCGCTATAATACATATTAAAGCCGTAATCTTAAAAAAAACACTTTTTTACGTGAGAACAGCCTCACCAAGAATTTCAGAAAACATGGCGCCTACGCTATCTTGAAGGCATAAAAAATTTAGTAAATGAGGCGATTTTAAAAAACATCGTAGGACCAGTTTTTGAGAAAATTGCAAAAAAGTGAAAAATTACACGAATAAACTACTACTTCTGGTTGACCGATTTTGATGAAAATGTTCGTGTCGGGTCCAGTAGTGGTGTGTAACTTAAGTTTCAAGTTCATACGATGTTCTGTTCTTGAGATATTTTGTGTACACACACACACAGACTAATTGCTAAAAACATGCTTTTTGGGTTCAGGGGGGTCTGAAAACGTGTAGATCTGTTGAAGAGTGTATTTGTTGTGATGGACATGAAAACAATACTTTCCTTCCTATATATTCATATAAGCAAGAGAAAGTAAAAATGCTTACCACATAAATATGAGAGATGACAATCAGTTTAGATGGTCAATGGTTTACGTCATCAACACAATAATACACTTTCTACAATAATAAATCTTTAAACAATGAAATGCTTTTATTCAGTTTTTTATAGAACTTAATACCCGTATCTATATAATATGGGCTATTCTCATAGCCTCATTTTCAGTCTGTGTCTATTGGATAAATTAAGAGGTCACAATTTCTAGTATTGTGGTCATCACCTCTCTTAACCCTTTTATAATTGTCTAAATTTTGATGCACATCCATTAATATTTCATTTATATGTAAACACAGGGTAGCGTTAATATATTGTCCATTTTAAAAAGCGCCCTCTACAAAGTCCTAACATTTGAATTATTCATTATTCTAATAATTTTTTTTTTGTATTTTAAATATATTTTGACTCCCCACTTTATTAAATCAGTATCACCAAATTTATAGAGGTGTTTATGATTGCGACACACAATTTTTTTTTTTTTTTTGGTTTAACGTTTGACTGTTCTGCAATTACTGCTAATGCAGGCGGTGAAGGATGAAATTATTTTTTTGTAACGTATGAAAATATGCCGTGCCTGAATGGGATTCGAACCCAAGACGACATGATGAGAGGCAAGCATGTTACCAACTACGCCAATGCAGCCGGCAATTTAATTGTTTAAGCCAACTTCTATATGCAGCGAGAATATATATCAATAAATTGTTTGTTTAAAAACAAAACCAAGAAATAATTTACAACATTCCAATCTAACTCTAGCACAGAAGATGATATTGCTAATCTAAATTTGTTTAGAAAAAAAGCTAAAAGATAATCTACAACACATCTCCTTTCTACATGAAACCATTCTAGATTAATTTTTTAGCTTTGTTTTAAATAAATTTAGATTATTTTTAGCTTATATGTCTCCCTGCATAGGCTGTAGGTTTTTGTTTAAAAAATTCAGCATTGCGATCATTTTGTGATCACGAGTAACTTAATCGGTTCGATTTGTAGGTGACCAACTGGACTAGTAATTGTATAACAGTCAGCATGACAATGCTCATTGCTCAGTGTATGCACCTGGTCTGACAACACACTGACTGATATAGTCACTTGAGACACCCATTGAGTTTGCCCTTGTAAAGGGGCAACAAGGGGTAAAGGGGTAAAGGGGCGACTGCTTTTATTTCACTACGACAAACATAACTCGTATACTATACCCAGAACATATACAGTAAATCGTGGAACCTCTCGTAGGTTAACTGTGAAAATATAACTGTTTGTTACCGTAAAAACAAATGTCCATTTCTCAAAAACGTGGTCGAACTATTCACATTCAAAAATAAATCTTTGTAATGCATCCTGCAGTTTGAAATATTTCTATTTCATATAATGAATTAATATAATAATTTCACTGACCTTCTTTTTAAACTGCGTCACCTTTATTTTAATTCTTACTTACACGTGTTTCGGTGGATCCACCATCATTAGAGTAAATGAAAATTGAAACTAAAAATTTTTTATCTCGCTTATTTAAAATTTACATCTTCAGCCACTTGTATAAAAGTTATACAAGTGACTGAAGATGTATCAACTTCTGTAAGTTTTAAATAAGTGAGATAAAAATTTTTTAGTTTCAATTTTCATTTACTCTGATGATGATGGTGATTCCACTAAAACACGTGTAAGTAAGAATAAAAATAAAGGTGGCGTAGTTTAAAAAGAAGGTTAGTGAAATTATTATATTAATTCATTATATGAAATAGAACTATTGACAGTGCTGAACACAATGTAATGAACTGTTATGAAGTTAAAGTTAAACAAAAATGCCTAACCACGCCTCTTTTAACAAAAGCCATGAGCGAGCAGCTAACTACTGTCATGTTTCTCTTTCCACAATTCAGAAAATAAAAAAGGAAACTAAGGATGTGAAGAAGCTATTCTTCAACAGTTTTGTTGACAACTGGTATAAAAAGAAAACAGTTAGGTAGATACTTGAGAGAATCATAATATAAATGCCGATGACAGCAAAAGTGAAGAAGGCGATTCATTCATAATTAGAGTAAAACATTTCTAGTCATGTAATTAAGGTATAGGCAATATTACAGGTCATATTTATTACTTATATAAGGTATATGAAGAAAACATTTTCTCTGAATAAACGACAGCTTACAAAATGTATGTAGAAACTTAACGGTAGTGAAATGTACGAGTAGTGTCTCACTGTTGAGGTTGGCAGCACTGCAGATATTCCACTTCCCTTCCTCACACCCAATACATATGCAAAAGGCAATCTCGTGACTTCACTATCTATACTGAGAATGGGGATATTCTAGCATCTAAACAAAGGCGGCTGAGTATTTAACAAAACTATTTGAGTATCTATACAAATTGAATTTGTTTCAAGCAAACAGATACTTACGGGAGCAGCACAAATGAGCTGAATGAATAGAAAAATAAGAATGATCAAGAGCTGCTTCTTTCTCAAAACACAACAGCATACATAGAGTGAGTCTCAGTTGAAAGCATTTATAACAACCGATAACCCAAACTAATCAAGATTAATTTTCGGTGTTCGGCTGTACCATTATGTGATACGGAGTGATAACAGTCATCATAAGTTACGGTATTTTGAAATCGTTAATAAATATATTTTTTAATGATTAATAAATTAAATTTTTAAATGCATCAACACAGTTAATCGGTCGTGAGCATTTACTCGATAATAATTGGTAATATAATACGTAAAATTGAAATATATACGAGAAAGTAAGGTTATATCGTTAGACGATAAAAAAAGCTTATAATTTCGTGGTGATTTGCGGGGGAAAATAAGTTCATGTTCGGTTCAGCGCCCAAATAAATATAGATTTCATAAAAAATCGTTACAATCGGTGACAGGCCCTGATTTCATATAATTACCCAATATGAATATGCGGTCATAGGCCGCCTATTAAAGAGAACAGTACCGGCTGTCAAAGCAAGTCGTTTTACAAACAGTTCTCTTCCTTTAAATGATCTACCCTAATTAAATGACTCGAGTTTACGTTTAAAAATTAATTACGATTCAAAGCGTTAACAACGGTATCAATCAATTTTTTTTTTTAAACATGTAGGCCCACGTTTTATATTATAGTAAACGACTAAAAACTACGTTTTTTGATGAACGTACTAAATAAATATAAATTTGAGTTAAAAATAATAAATTTTTACCTTACTTTCAGGACACACAACAACCCAACAATGAACGACAATAATCAACTAAAGCCGTTAATAATAAACAGTAAACAAACCGAAGTAAGCAAACTCGAAAACAATTCACGATAACACCAATTACTGTAAACAACTATAGACTGACCATACGATACAGCACGATCTACCGGATGATTACTTAAACTGCACCGCGATTACCACCTATTATATGAGGAGGTAACATGCAAACCGTGTTTTGTCACAATAATGTCATTTTACACTAAGACCAAAAAACTGTTGTTTTGATTTTACTGCAGATTTAATACGGGGTTTAGCTACCAGCATTTAAAGGATGATAAAAAACGCTAAATAAACAATTTTTGAAAATATTGATGTGGGAAAAGTGTTCAAAAACATTATTTTAAATTTGGACAAAACACGTTCTGCATGAAAGTAATGGACATAACTTGGTTTGAGTGGAAATTATGTAGACAAAGTTTTTTTGTAATGGACTTATTTATTATTTTAAGACAGTATAAAAATTTAAAGTTACTTATAATTCATAAAAATTATAAGAAGACATATTGAAAGTAATTAATAATAAATATTAAAAAATGATACACTAAAAAAATGATATTATATAATGAATTTTTATGATAATTTTTTATATGATATATTAAAAAATGATATACTGAATGTAGGCTACCTATTAAAAAATTATTAAACATATTATACGAAGTCTTATAATAAAAATAATAAAAGTAATAATGATTCAAAAGTTTAAATCCGAATATCACATCTTTCTTCTTCAAGACAGTCACAGAAGATAACCTGTGCTTCACACTTTGCTGACAGCTCTTCGAATATCAATGATGAATACCATTTAAGGCGGTGATCAGATGATGTTACCCAGTCATCACCAAACATCTTTTTCAATAATTAATCTATATAACTTTTTTTTCACTAAACAATTTAAGCAAAGTCTTGCCTTTAAATTCAACTGTTGAGAAATGGTTGTACAGTGTGGATGATACCTCAACACTATTATAGAATGGTAAAAGTGTGAAATAATGAGAATGCATTCCACACAGCTGATTGGTAGACTGAAGCGCTCTTATTGGTCAGATGGACAAAACACTTTTTGACTGAATCTTGATGATGGACAAAACATGTTCTGCACAAAACAGTAATTTTTAATATGCTTTTAACATTGGACAAAATTTTATTTGATTGAAAACACAGCTAAATATAATGTATTTCATGCAGGAGAATGCAATGGCGGCCCTAACTCAATTTTTAATTTTTTGTGACAAAACACGTTTTGCATGTTACCTCCTCATATATATATATAAAAGGACAACCATGTCCATGTCCAGGGTGATTCATTTATAGATGAACGCACAGCCGAAACTACTGACGCTACAGACTTGAAATTTGGATGTTAGCTTTCTTATGTTGTGTAAGCGCGCACTAAGAAAGGATTTTTCAAAATTTTGATTTTAAAGGGCAGAAATAGCAAAAATTCCCCCCCACTGATGCGATGATACGGGTCAGCGCGAAGCGCTACGCTTATGTACTGGTTTCGCTCCGACACATATTTACCCCCTCCGTAGGCATATTCCGTTGCTTCCAGTATATCAACTCTTATCGCACGTAAATAGCAGATCACTACAAAACTATAGCTTTTTTCCCAGAAGTTAAATTGACTTTATAAACGATTTTAATCTATGGTTTACTTTTGTCACTCCGGATGTTGTACTGTACGTAGTGTTTAACCTAACACTGGTTCGAATCCCATTCAGGCACGGCATTTTTTCATACGTTACAAAAAAATCATTTCATCATTCACCGTCTGCATTAGCAGTAATTGCAGAACAGTCGGACGTTAACTCTTTCAGGCTTAGTGATTCATATTTTGCATCACGCATTTTGTTACAAGTGCCGCACAGTGATGCATTTTGTGAATCACTTTAAGCAAAGTCTTAGTTCTTTCTATTCGCACAGCGATGCAAGTTTTGGTACACATACTTAATAGTTACCAAAAGGTCCGACAGACAGCGCCAGTGTCATGAAATACTTATGTGACGTTTAACCTTATATTTTACTGTTGAATAATCGTGTTGTGTACTTGTTAAATACTTATGAGCACAGGGTTCAAAAACGTTGAAAGTCCTGTGCCTGAAACAAAAAAAAACAAAAAAAAAACACTGGATTTACATTTTAACCGGAATTAATTCCAGAGTTGTTGTAATTAGTATAGACTAATAACTGATATTGTTTTTAAGTTTTATAGTATTATTAATTATTATTCAAGATACAGATTTCATTGCTTAGGTCACATAATGTTACTTGACTGACATTGTAAAAATGATTTTTGCAACCGAACAATTAAAATTTAATTTAAAAAAAAAATGTGTCTCAACCAATTCAGTAAAATGCATAAGATACGGTAAAGTTATTTTCTTAAATTAAAATAAAACAACAACAGTTATTTATGTAAATTCAGGCATTATGCTATTATAAACCTTCTCTTTTTTATTTTTTTACCATAAGGGTCGATTTACACACATCCGTCCACGTCACGTCTCAGTTCCGTAATTCCGAGAAGACAAGTATCAGTCACAGAAAAATATACTTTCTTGAAAAATTAATGACATTGTCTACACTGAGCACCAGCACCGCCCCAAAACCGGCGCGTCAGTATTGTCGCCGTCACCGAACCGTCAAAACGATATTTTTTCTCGACGATATTTTGTTTTTTATGGACGTATTTGTCTCTATGCAAAATGACTGAATGAAGTTTTTGTGACTTAAGTTATAAGCAAATTAAAATACAAAATCATAGCCTTAAAATTGCATGGGCGAAGCCACGACGGGGCGCTATCTATATAAAAAGAGATGTCCTGATTTATAGATCAGCTTAAGTTTTCTCAGCTGTCGCAAAGAAATGATTTTGCAAAATTTTTATTTTACGTGGTAGAATTCGTAAAAATACCCTCCCATAAGAAATACAGAGAGTATACTTAAACGCTGATTCTTTGTTTACGTTTGCGTGGGCGAAGCCACGCGGGACCCGCTAGTATATATATATATATATATATGTATATATATATATATATATATATATATTATATTAAATTAAACTTTACAATACAGTAATTAAACCAACAATTTTATATGCCACTGAGACCTTGACACTTAACAGGAAAACAGACATGGAAGGCTTAAAGAGGGAAGAGAGGAAAATAATTAGGAAAATTCTTGGACCTTGATGGACCGAAAACGGGTACAGATTACAGAGAACGTCGAAAATTGAAGAATATTCCACAATAGAGACAGACATGAAGAAAAGACGCCTTCAATTTTATGGTCACAATATGAGGCTTCCTAACAATAGACTCGCAAAGAGAATAGTAAAATATGTATCATCACTTGTTAATGGGGGCGAATGGATACAAAGTGTTAAAAAAGATTTAGAATTGGCCAAAATCACCAAAGAAGAAATCCTCATAAGGACAATTCTAGAGCAAAAGTTAAAAAATGGCAGGTTAAACCAGAGACAAAAGCTCCAAGAACCGGAACAAAGTGGAGTGAACAGAGAAAAGCTGAATTCTCACAAAGAATGAAAAACTGGTGGGCGGATAAAAAGGACAAGAAATCCCAAAAACAAACCAGATTTACTTAGCGTATTCCACTTCGGCAGCTTTACCACTAATAATAATAATAATAATAATATATCATATTAATATCTATATATATTATCTCTGATTACGACTTTTAAATTGAATTCGAACCGATTTACCGGATTGGTGTGTATACTTTATGTCAGCTAGGCTGAGACCTTGTCAAAATAGATTAAAAGAAAAATATTACGTAGCGCAATCCATCCAAAAAGTTTCCGTTCGTTATAAATTTACAAGTTTTTCTACCTGAAATTCGGTCAAAGAATCTAAATCCCACTACTTATATTCTCTTTTTCCACTTATCCACCAGTTTCCTTACTTCTTAGAGTTTAAATGTGTTATTATTTGTAGCCACGTAATCCTTTACCTGAATCCACACTAACTCAACAGGATCCAGGTTACAAATGTTAAAGACACAACAGCTCCAACCTTACTTCGTAAAATGTTGTTTACAGTAAATCTCTTATTGACTGTTTAGTGTTTAGCTTGCGTTTGTCGGTTAAATTTCTTACAAATACCCAATTCGAACGCTGAATTTTGATGTGGATATTATGAGAACGAACAAGGTTGTAGGGGATTCTCATTTATGCGGCCACCATACGATGTTGCTCTCTAGGCAATTTTCAAAGCAACTTTCTTAAAAGCTAACTGACGGGACTGACTCGAGAGCCTAATTAATTAAAAATTATACCAATTATTTTTCTCCCTGAATACTCCATAAATTGCAGTTTTATTCATACTACACTCAAATCAGACATATTGATTTTGATTCATTTAAATTTCAAGCTAATAAAATATAAAATACAATGATATATTCTACGAAATGTTGAAAATATTTTTTTAAGGAAATTTATCTTATGAACCTGCAATGTTTTAAATATTTCTTCCAAAATTTCTGGGCCTCCGGGCCAGCCCAGTCAGTCAGCTGGTAGAAAGTCGCTATTATTTGTTAAGTAACACCGGTTGGGCATGCGACTTTGTTATGGTGACCAGTTGACAGCCATCCTTGAACAAACTCTACGGGGGCCCTGTTCAAACTCATGTCTAATCTACTCAAAAAATACAGCAAAAAGCAGCGATCAAATTGGGTATTTGTCAACAATGTACAGTTCCCAATAAAAAATAAAAGCAAAAAAAAAAAAAATTTCTATTTGAACCGGATGTTAAGTGAACATAACCTGCTCTCCTTTGAATCGGCAGCGGCGTGGTTAATCTATCATGAGTGCAGTGACGATTGTACTTCATTTGGTTCGTGCTGCGGTCGTTTGAGGTTATGGTGGTTTAACGTAACATAAAATAATATAAAAAGAGAAATAAATTTTTGTCACTAAATCATTACAATGTCGGATTTATTCCAGTCGAACGATTCTTCGTTTTCATCGGCCGATAAGAATGACAAGGAGCTTCAGGAATTTTTATTGATCGAAAAACAAAAAGCAACAATTAATGCACAGGTCAGAAACAACGTTCGCGTTTTGTAACCGAAATAACTCGATCGTATTTAAAATTAATTTAACTGCAGAGTCACATACCATTCGAGATATTTTGTACACAATTTACAATAAAGGCCGGTTAAAACCTGGTTGGTTTTGATTCTGCAGTTTGAATGGAATTAGACGATGTTGTTAGGTTAATATTGTTTCCTGACCATGAAACGTTCAATACGATATTGCTTACAGTTCCCTCCCTCTACATTTTTGAGGTGATTATGTATGTTAGGCAAAATAATTTTATGCAGAATTTCAATGTTCACAATCATAACACAAGAAACAGAAATGATTATTATGTGGCTAATCACTCCACAAAATTGTTTGAACAAAAACCTACTTATGCAGGGAGAAAATTCATGAATAAATTACCCCAATTTTTAAAGTGTTGTGAGGATTTGAATTCCTGTAGAAAGAATCTGAAAAATTACTTGATCGGTGAAACTTTTTATAGCATACAAGAATTTCTTTCTTGATAGTAGTGTAGTGATACATTGTGTGATTGTTGTATGTATTTCAGGTGTTATATCTGACGACATGCCCTATACTCCTCCTGGAGTCTCCAGGGTGCAAAAAAAAAAAAAAACGAATAGATATTGGTATATCCTCTTGAATGAGTTGTCTGACGTTTACGATTTATACCACCCAATTTTTTTTAAATTACAAAATAGAGTTCACAAGAAATAGGAAAACACAATTAAGAATTGTCACAAACAGCATCTGGGCATCTTGCCAGTGTACGGGTTAGCTAGCTATAACCTAACCTCCATTAAGTGAATTTTGATATTTCTATTAGCCTGCACTGGTTTTTTACTTTTCATTCAGCCGGGACTATTATTTGTATAAACCTACTTGGTGATAAATCTTTAAAGTGTCAAAAACCAAAAACCTACTTATGCAGGAAGAAAATTCACGAATAAATTACTCTAATCTTTAAAGTGTTATGAGGATTTGAATTCCTTTAAAAAGAATCTGAAAAATTACTTGATCGGTGGAACTTTTTATAGCGTACAAGAATTTCTTTGTTGATAGTAGTGATACATTGTGTAATTCTTATATGTATTTCAGGTGTTTATCTGACGGCATGTCCTATAATCCTCCTGGAGTCTCCAGGGCGCAAAAAAAAAAAAAAATGTATTATATAAATAAAAATGTTGTAATGTTACAAGAGTGGAGTCTGCCCTAAGTTGTTTTCTTTTAGGCTTTAAATAGGTAGCCTTTAGTTTTGTCCTTCCACATACAAGTTTACCATTATCTTTCATTTTGAAAATTCACATGCAACCTTTTCAATTATGGTAGGGGTTGGCAAATACTGCGTGCGTTTTACCTAATAAATTTGCTTGTATTTAAGCACCATTTAAAAAAAGTAATCACTTTCTCTGCATTCCAGTGTTAATTATAATGAACAATTTTTTGGCGGTAATAGCTTTTAAATGACTGATATCAAAAATTCATTATTGTAAAGTTTAAAATAGATTTTGGTAATTGTTTACTTACAGGACACCAAACTAATTTGAACGATTTTCTTTAAAATTGATACTTTTTTGTATGTTGAATCCGAATATTAATTTATTTTTGTGCGCAAAACGCTGTGAAATTAGTTATAGGCCCTTTTATTTCATATAATGACATAACCTCACTTTCCTGCAACATTGTCAATTTATGGTTTGGTGTCCTGTAAGTAAACAATTACCTAGATTTTAAGGTCATGTTGTTTAGGTCATCAGCCTGTAGAGGTTTTACTAAGTAAAATGAGGAGTCAGATGGTTTACCATTGCCACAACTCACTCAGTGGAAAAGTATGCTTATCAGTATGCCGGGCCCTCTGAAAAGCACATGTTTTCCACTCTGCAAATGACACCTTCACTTCATTCACCACAGGGTCCAACTGTATAATGAAATTCATTACTTTCAGAGAAGATAACTGTGATTAGTGTCACATTACACTTCTACCTCTTCTCTTATTAAATGATTTACTCATTTAATTGGGTGACCATGTGATAAGAAACAGAACTATTTATTTTAGCCCTGCAACGAACAGATTGAGTGTAAATAATTTGACACTCCACCTGTCTGTTAGGGGCAGTATAATTTGTAAAGTACGGAAAAAAATGTCGTAGATTGTGGCTTTTAACATAGGGCTGCGTTCTTAATAAAACACCCTCAAGTATTTTATTAATAACGCAACCCCATGCTAAAAGCCACAATCCCTTCCTCGGAAAAAAACCACTGCCGACACAACACAACGAAACGACCGCCGTCACCACACAAATGCCCGACTGTAACACCCCAATCGTCTTTAAGGTCTTATGTAACTTAATTATTAAGTTGTGTGATTAGGAGAGCAAGTTGTTTTTTCATGCATATAATGTTAGTGATTATGTAGCCAGGTACTTTCACATACTGTTAAGTATTACATCATTTACTCTTTCTTTTTTCAAAATCATTTATGAGACATTCACCCAAAAATAATATCGCATCCAATTTATGTATAGAACGGACACGTAAATGTTCCAAAAATCAAAGAGATCAGACAAGTAGGATTTGTGTGCTTTTTATATGACATTTAACTGTTCCACCCATAACTGATAGAAGGAGTGTCAAATTATTTACACTTAATCTGTTTGTTGCAGGGCTAAAATAAATAGTTCTGTTTCTTATCACATGGTCACCCAATTAAATGAGTGAATCATTTAAGAAGAGAAGAGGTAGAGGTGTGTTAGGTGACACTAATCACAGTTATCTCCTCTGAAAGTAATGGATTTCATTATGCAGTTGGACCCTGTGATGAATGAAGTGAAGGTGTCATTCGCAGAGTGGAAAATATGTGCTTTTCGGAGGGCCCGGTATGGTGATAAGCGTACTTTTCCACTGAGTGAGTAAGGAGCAATGGTAAACCACCTCACTCCTAGTTGTTACTTAGTAAAACCTCTACATGTTCAAACCAGCCTTTCAGCTGATCACCTAAACAACAACAATATTTAACTGTTATTCTTACAACTAGCAACTTTATGTCGCATTGTCTAGGGAGCTAAAATCACAAACGTTTTTAATTAAATCTTTATTTATTATAAATTATTTAAATAAAGACTGCGTGTTAACTTGCACAATCTGCTAGCCGTTTCATGACAGATTTGTTTGATGTTTCAGATTCATGAATTCACGGACATATGTTGGGAGAAGTGCATGGACAAGCCATCTTCCAAGATGGATTACAAGACGGAAGCTTGCATGACGAATTGTGTGGAACGCTTTATAGATGTGTCTCAACTGATTGCTAACAGGTTCACGCAGATGTTGCAGAAAAATGCGGGTATCATGTAGCTCCATCAAGTGCTCTGTTTCTATAAAGTTAGTTGTTAATTGTTTTTACTGTGAATAAAATGCCTCTTCTTTTTTGTTTACTCTTGTTTTCTGCCTTCTGATGGATTGTACATGTTTAATCTGTTTTACTTTCTCTTGCCTGTATGAAAATATAGGAAGGAAAGTATTGCTTTCATTTCAGTTTTAAGGAAACTAGTTTTCACCAGATCTACACATTTCCAGAACCCCTGAACCCAAAAAAAACATGTTTTTAGCGATTGGTATGTGTGTGTGCCTGCGCCCGCGTGTGTGTGTGTGTGAACAGAATATCTCAAGAACGGAACTTCATACGAACTTGAAACTTAAGTTACATACCACTATCGTACGCGACACGAACATTTTCATCAAAATCGGTCAACCAAAAGTAATAGTTTATTCGTGTCATTTTTCACTTTTTTGCGATTTTCTCAAAAACTGATCTTACGATTTTTTTAAAAATCGCCTGGTTTACTAAATTTTTTATGCTCTACAAGATAGGGAAGGCGCCATGTTTGCTGAAATTCTTGGTCAGGCTGTTTTCATGTAAAAAATTGTTTTTTTAAGATTAAGGCTTTAATATGCATTTAAGCGCAAAAATTTATACAATAAAGGTTGAAGAGAATTTAAAATCCTACAACTTTTATTTCTAAAAATTTTTTGTATAACGCTTATTTCGTCGGTAATTAGCGATTTTATGTTTTTTTCTCACGAAAACGTGTGAAAAATTGGTTTTTTTTAATATTTCGACTTTAGTATCCATTTTACGATAAATGTGTATATAATTAAATTTATAGGAAATTAAAAGGTCTACAACTTTCATTTAGAGCAATTTTTTGTACAGTGCCTAGTTTAGCGTGAAAGAGTGATTTTCTGCATTTTCAAGCCGAACGTGTTGATTTTCATTTTGCGTCTTTCACTCATTATTAAAATTAGGTTATGTTTATTGAGGTTAGTTTTTTGTTTATTTCTAATGTTTTATTACTAATGTTAGGTTATATAGTTAATTATTTGCATTGGCAAGAGAAAGTTGTGTGAGTCTTTCACACCAATTTTTAATTTTTGTTGGAAGAATGTGCTGGAACATGTTCATCAAACTTAGCATTTTGAGTTATCAGAAAATTCTATATAAAGTGTAATGTCTGCACGTTTCTACAAGTATAAATTTTTGAAAACTTCTATTTATTAAAAATCTGGTGTGAAACACTCACACGACTTTCTCTTGCCAATGCAAATAATTAACTATATAACCTAACATTAGTAATAAACAAAAACCTAACCTCAATAAACATAATCTAATTTCAGTCATGAGTGATAGACGCTAAAAGAAAATCAACCTCCGTTTGGCTTAAAAATATGGAAAATCACTCACGCTAAACTAGGCTCTGTAGAGAAAAATTCTCTGAATAAAAGTTGTAGATCTTTTTATTTTCTATAAATTTGATTATACACTTTTGTCGTAAAATGTATACTAACGCTGAAATCTTAAAAAAATGGAATGTTTTACACGTTTTCCTAAGAAAAAAAACATAAAATCGCTAATTGTTGCTAAACTAAGCGTGAAACATAAAAATGTTTTGAAATAAAAATTGTAGGATTTGAAATTCTCTATAATTTTATTATGTATTTGTGCGCTATAATGCATATTAAATTTACAATCTTATAAAAACAATTTTTTTATGAGAAAACAACCTCCCCAAGAATTTCAGCAGATATGGCGCCTACCCTATATTGTACAACATAAAAAATCTAGTAAATGAGGCGATTTTAAAATATCATAGGAGCAGTTTTTGAGAAAATCGCAAAAAAGTGAAAAATTACACAAATAAACTACTACTTCCGGTTGACCGATTTTGATGAAATTGTTTGTGATGGGTCCTCTAGTGGTATCTAACTTAAGTTTCAAGTTGGTACAATGTTCCGTTCTTGAGATATTCTGTTCACACACACACACACACACACACAGACCAATTGCTAAAAAATGTGTTTTGGGTTCAAGGGGGGTCTGAAAACATGTAGAACGGTGAAGAGTGTATTTGTTAAAATCGACATGAAAACAATACTTTCCTTCCTTTATTTTCATATAGGCAAGAGAAAGTAAAAATTTGTCACTTAGCCTAGTTGTACGTGTGTCAGACAACTTCAAGACTTGTTTCTACACATTGAAATTATACGCTAGCATTTCTTCACAAGCAACAACCGTTTGTTTAATTCAATTTCACTTTCTATACAGGGTGATTTTTAAGTATGGAAACAGCTTTATGTTGTGTAACTGAGACGTATTTGGCAAAAGAAGCTTATGTGGATCTGTTATTTTTTAAAATTTAAATTTTTTTTTGGTTTTGAAATTTTTGTCCGCCATCTTGGATTCAACTTAATTTTTTTAAATGGGATGGTGGTCATGTGATATGTCATTTCAATGTGAAATCTTAAGAAAAAAATCTGGTGTGAAACACTCTCACGACTTTCCCTTGCCAATGCAAATAATTAACAATAAACCTAACAATAGTAATAAAACATTAGAAATAAACAAAAAACTAACCTCAATACACATAACCTAATTATAATCATATATGAAAGACGCAAAATGAAAATTAACCTCAGTTTGGCTTAAAAATACGGAAAATTACTCTTTTACACTATACTACTCTCTGTAGAGAAAAATTCTCTAAATAAAAGTTGTAGATCTTTTAATTTTCTATAAATTTGATTATATACACTTTTGTCATAAAATGAATACTAAGGCTGAAATCTTAAAAAAATCGATTTTTCACACGTTTTCATGAGAAAAAAACAGAAAATAGCTAATTACCGCTAAACTAAGTGTTATACAAAAAAATGTTTGAGATAAAAGTTGTAGGATTTCAAACTCTCTACAACTTTTATTGTATAAATTTTTGCGCTAAAATGCATACTAAAGCCGTAATCTTAAAAAAAACAATTTTTTTACGTGAAAACAGCCTCACCAAGAATTTCAGCAAACATGGCGCCTACCCTATCTTGTAGAGCATAAAAAACTTAGTAAAAGTGTTGATTTTTTAAAAAATTGTAGGACCAGTTTTTGAGAAAATCGCAAAAAAGTGAAAAATTATACGAATAAACTACTACTTCCAGTTGACCGATTTTGATGAAAATGTTCGTGTCGGGTCAGTTAGTGGTATGTAACTTAAGTTTTAAGTTCGTACGATGTTCCGTTCTTGAGAAATTTTGTATACACACACACACACACACACACACAGACCAATTGCTAAAAACATGTTTTTTGGGTTCAGGTGGTCTGAAAATGTGTAGATCTGGTGAAAACTCGATTTCGAAAAATTGACATGAAAACAATACTTACCTTCCTATATATTCAAATAGGCAAGAGAAAGTAAAAATCAATGGCGCAAATGGTTTTTCAATAGATGCTTTCGTGTTGTATAAGCATTCAAAGTTGCAATTTTGGGAAACTTGTGTTAGCAAAAATAATTATAAATAAATAAATAATACAAAAACTAAATTTTATTTTTTACTTTTTATTTTTAATAGTTAGTTAAACATTAACATAGCAATTTATTTGTTGTATTATTTATTTATAATTATTTTTTTCTCATTATTATGTCTTACCATCGTTTAAACTTAGTTATTAGATACGTTATGATTGAAAAATGCAATAAAATGGTTTATGCAGTGCGTTCTACCTTTTTTATTGCTAACACAAGTTTCCCAAAATTGCAGCTTTGAATGCTTATAACTAAAACACGAAGGCATCTATTGAAAAACGGTTTGTGCCATTGTTTTTTCTCTTAAAATTTCACATTGAAATGACATATCACACGACCAACATCCCATTTAAAAACATAAAGTTGAATCCAATATGGACTTAAAAACTATATACGAGGGTCATTTGTAAAGTAAGGTCCGAATCGCGGTAACTAGCCACACGGTGAGCGAACAGCGCAATGCGCGACGACTCCCAGCATGCCTTGCGTACAAAACGACACCATTTGCAGCAGTTTTTTTGTTGTGTGCTGTTTACTGTGCATCTTTAAGATGTTTAAGACAATTGATCATCCCGCCGACTGCAAAATACAATCAGTGATTCGTTTTTGACAGCAAGGAACGTTTGTGCAGTAGATATTCATCGACAAATAAGTGAAGTGTATGGCCCTAATGCAATGAGTGACAGTAAAGTGCGCAAGTGGGTGAGAGCTTTCAAGGAGGGAAGGGACAATGTCCATGATGAACCGTGATCTGGCCGACCATCAGTGATCACGGGAGATTTGGTCAAAGCCATTGAAGAAAAGATTCGTGAAAATCGGCGATTCACGATTTGGCACCAAGCGACTTTCACTTGTTTCGCTACCTGAAGGATTTTCTCGGTGGTAAGCGCTTCAACTCTGATGACGAGGTGAAAGAAGCTGTTCATGACTGGTTATATTCGCAGGCGGCATAAATGTTTAAAAAAAGTGGAAACTATGTAGAAAAATAGATTAAGACGTCAGGAATTAAATAAAAAAAGGTTTTTGATCTAATCTATTGTGGTTAATTTTTTATACAAAAACGGACCTTACTTTACGAATGACCCTCGTATATACTTAAAAATCACCCTGTATATTATTTTGTAAGATATCAAGGTGTACATTTTCTTGTCATGCTGTACAGGGTGCAAACATGGACTGTTGAGAATGCAGGCGACGAGGCATTTGAGATGTGCCTGTTCAGAAGAATGTTGAGAATTTCATAAAGCGTGGACCATGCGTCACTCACTATACGTACATCTGAAAAGCTTCTTAACAATTCATGGACTGCATACTGAAAGTTCATTTTGCTGGACAGAGAAAATTTACGTCTTTTCAAAGCAGATGCCTTGTGTTAAGAAACAGAGGATGAGTATTGGAAGATATGGTGTCTCATTAAGCAGTGACCGATTTTGATGAAAATGTTTGTGTCGGGTCCTCTAGTGGTATGTAACTTAAGGTTCAAGTCCATACGATGTTCCGTTCTTGAGATATTCTGTTCACACACACACACAGACCAATAGGTAAAAAGCAGTTGTGTGTGTGGGGGTGTGAGGGGGTCTGTTTAGGTGTATATTCAGGTGAAGAATGTATTTGTTAAAATTGACTTGAAAACAATACTATCCTTCCTAAGTCTTACTCAGCATGTCAAACTAATTAACTTACATTCCATGTTTTTTGTTATATTAAATACCTAATTTTTGAAAAACTCATGCGTAATGAGATAATGTATAATTTAATAAAAGTTTTATTTTTGAAGAAAAACCCGTATTTTTTCAAATACATCGTCATTGTTCAACAACTATTTCATGGATTAACATAGTAACTGGCAAGTTTGTTCTGTAATATTTATGGCAAACAATGATGCTATAAAATTTAACTGAAAATCAATCCTTTTACTTTCTCTTGCCAACTATATGAATGTAGAGGGAGAAAAGTATTGTTTTCATGTCCCACTCTTCACCCCCACCATATACACCTAAACAGACCCCCTCACACCCACACACACACACACACACACACACAACTGCTTTTTACCTATTGGTCTGTCTGTGTGTGTATACAAAATATCTCAAGAATGGAACATCGTACGAACTTCAAAATTGAAACTTAAGTTACATACCACTACCAAACGCAACACGAGCATTTTCATCAAAATCGGTCAACCAGAAGTAGTAGTTTATTCGTGTAATTTTTCACTTTTTTCCGATTTTCTCAAAAACTGGTCCTACGATTTTTTTTTAAATTGACTCGTTTACTAAGTTTTTTATGCTCTACAAGATAGTGTAGGCGCCATGTTTGCTGAAATTCTTGGTGACGTTTTTTTCCCGTAAAAAATTGTTTTTTAAGATTACGGCTTTAAAATGCATCTTAGCGCAAAAATGTATATAATAAAAAATTAAAAATCCTACAAGTTTTATTTTAAACATTTTTCTGTATAACGCATAGTTTAGCAGTAATTAGCGATTTTCTGTTTTTTCTCACGAAAACGTGTGAAAAATAGATTTTTTTAAGATTTTGGCCTTAGAATGCATTTCACGACAAAAGTATATATAATAAAATTTATAGGAAATTAAAAGATCTACAACTTTTATTGAGAGCATTTTTCTCTGCAGAGCCTAGTTTAGTGTGAACAAGTGATTTTCCGTATTTTTAAGCCAAACTGAGGTCGATTGTCATTTTGTGTCTTTCACTGATGATTAAAATAAGGTTATTTTTTTAAGGATAGTTTTTTGTTTATTTCTAATATTTTATTACTAATGTTAGGGGTTATATTGTTAATTATTTGCATTGGCAAGAGAAAGTTGTGTGAGTGTTTTACACCAGATTTTTTTTTCTACCTGTGGTACAATGAGGAAGGAAATGGTGGATGGTGTTTTTATCAGTTGTTGCGTCATTTGTTGAGGTTTTTCAAGCTGCAACAGCGCATTCCACAAATATTGGTGTCTGCCATCATATCAGTTGGTTTGAATAAAGGTGGGCAACATTGATCAGGGAAATCCTGACTATTGGTTTTGTTCGCTTAGGCCTAATCGGCAGCGACAGCGACAGGGGCCTGGCCTGGCCTCGCTGGAGGTATGTCATCTATTCTATATGACTATAGTCCGATTCACAAAAGAAAACACCTCTCTTTAACCAGCAATATCTTTTGAACTGTTGTATCTAAAAACAATTATGTTACATCAAATTGAAGCTTGTTTTATATTGTTCGTTACAGGATTACATTAACATATAATACTGTGACACTTACCGCTAATGCCCGTTTTGGGATCTAGCTAATTAAGAAATAATTAATACACTAAAGTGTAAAATTACAAATATTTATTACACTAAAAGATTTAAAAAAAAAACAACAAACTAATTATAATGAAGTAACAGGGCCTACTACAATAGCCTATATAACTTGATGATTTATTTAAAATAAATAATAAACAATAAATAACTTGTTTATTTACTTAGCACTACTTAGAATCAATTTTATAGAATACACGTCATACAAAACACAGAAACTGAATTGACGGTATAACAATACCTTGGAACAGTTAACCTGAAATAATGCCCCGATAACCGCTTGTCAAAGATCAAACGAATACTAAGTGTGACCGCGCTCGGGGGTTTCTTTATATGCTCATTGAAAACAATAATTCTAGCAAAGCAGAGAAACTCCATGCAAATAATAAAGTAGAAAAAATGACTTTTTAAAAATGAGTGCTAGAACAATCTGTTGTAAACAAGTCAATCAAGTCAGGTGTTATTGTAAATAGAATGAAAGTTGTACAACGATAGAATACCCGACCTTTTATCTTGCAGTCGTATTAAATAATTTTTATGAATAGATATTCATACCTTTATTGTCCTATTGTTACTATTTCATTCACTCTATTATCCTCTCTTCACTATTTTCATGAATGAAATTCTAGAAATTCATTCAGCGAACCATTCTTTTCTTCGATATTGTCACAATATAATACTCTGTAGCCATATACATTTTAAAATTGGGTATACTGGAAAAGTGGTTAACAACAGGGAAGGCATTTTTTATGCGTAATTCATTATATTTATTATTTTTGAAAATTTTAATGTAGGCTACATATCGTGTAACCAACAATAAAACGAGCTTTAATATGATGTATAGCCGGCCACATTGCCGCAGTTGGTAACGTGCTCGCCTCTCACCATGCGGTCCTGGGTTCGAATCCCACTAAGGCACGACATATTTTCATACGTTACAAAAATCATTTCATTCTACCCCAACGTCGTCGTCGCTAATGACCGTTGCAGTTGATGCGCGACGTTAAACAAAAAAAAAATTTGATGTATCGTAATTGTTTTTAGATACAACGGTTCAAAAGATATAGCTGCTTAAAGACAGGTGTTTCTTTCGTGAATCTGACTAGTATCATTTTGCAGTTTCATTTCATGCTTCTCTATGTTTTTCTCATAACTGCATCCAGGAGACATCTTTTTATTATTACTTTCTCTTGCCTATATGAATATATAGGAGAAAGGAAACTATTGTTTTCATGTCGATCACAACAAATACACTCAACACCCACCATATACACCTAAACAGACACCCACACACACACACAACTACATGTTTTTACCGATTGGTCTGTGTGTCTGTGTGTGAACAGATTGTCTCAAGAACGGAACATCGTACTAACTTTAAACTTGAAACTTAAGTTACATACCACTATCGGACCTGACACAAACAGTTTCATCAAAATCGGTCAACCGGAAGTAGTAAGTAGTTTATTCGTGTCATTTTTCACTTTTTTGCGATTTCATGAGAAAATACAGAAAATCGCTAATTATCGCTAAACGATGCGTTATACAAACAAATGTTTGAAATATAAGTTATAGGATATTAAATTTTCTACGTTTTTTACTATATAAATTTTTGCGCTAAAATGCATATTAAAGTAGCAATCTTAAAAAAACAATTTTTTTATGTGAAAACAGCCTCACCAAGAATTTCAGCAAACATAGCACCTACAAAAGATGACCCCCTCACACCCACACAACTACATGTTGTGTGTGGGTGTAGAGCATGAAAAATTGAGTAAACCAAGCAATTTTTAAAAAAAATGGTAGAACCTGTTTTTGAGAAAATCGAAAAAAGTGAAAAATTACACGAATAAACTACTTTCTACTTCCGGTTGACCGATTTTGATGAAAATGTTCGTGTCGGGTCCGGTAGTGGTATATAACTTAAGTTTCAAGTTTCATGTTCGTATGATGTTTCGTACTTGAGATATCAGTATACACACACACACAGACCAATCAGTAAAAAGCAGTTGTTGTGTGGGTGTGAGGGGGTCTGTTTAGGTGTATATTCGGGTGAAGAGTGTATTTGTTAAAATCGAGATGAAAACAATACTTTCCTTCCTATATATTCATATAGGCAAGAGAAAGTAAAAAAAAAAAAAATGGGTGATAGAAACGTGAGTTTCCTGTTGATGTGTTTTCCTTAAATAAATACCTATAGTTGAGCCGTTGTTAGTTTGCTCCCTCCTAGTGTCTGTCAACAAACCAAAACCATCTACTGCAGGGTGCTCGCTACACTCCACCACTTTATGGATCTCGTATTCCTATCAAGTTAACTATTTTTTAAATTATAAGTTACTACTTCAAGTATTAAAAACATCAGTCATGATATGATGTACAGTTCAGCCGTTCTAAGTTTGCTCCTAATGTAAACAAATAATGACGTCACCGAGCATGCGCATTATATCTAAATGTGTACACGCTGATTAAAAAGTAACAACTAAATACTTTCAAAAGTATTTAAATACAAAATACTTTTAAAAGTATTTTTCTAAATTAAATTGTTAAGCCTACATCATATCACGACTGATGTTTTTAGCACTTTATGTACTTATAATTTAAAAAATAGGTAACTTAATAGGAATACGAGATCCATAAAGTCACGAACTCTAGCGTGCACCCTGTAGTAGCTGGTTTTGGTTTGTTGACACTAGGAGCAAACTTAGAGCGCCTGAACTATAGGCCTAACAATTTCATTTAAAAAAAATACTTTTAACAGTATTGTGTATTTAAATACATATAAAAGTACAGGGTTATTATAAATGATGGACCCAATTTAATAAATTCACATTTATTTAAGTATAAATGCAAAATGAACGATTCACATACCAATGGAAAGGGGCTGCCCATAACAGGCAGGTGGAGTGTCAAATTATTTACACTCAATCTGTTAGTTGCAGGGCTAAAATAAATAGTTGTGTTTCTTATCACATGGTCACCCAATTAAATGACTGAATCATTTAAGAAGAGAAGAGGTAGAGGTGTGTTAGGTGACACTAATCAGAGTTATCTACTCTGGAAGTGATGAATTTCATTATACAGTTGGACCCTGTGGTGAATGAAGTGATAGTGTCATTTGCAGAGTGGAAAATATGTGCTTTTCAGAGGGCCTGGCATGCTGATAAGCATACTTTTCCATTCAGTGAGGAAGGCATGGTAAACCACCTCACTCCTCGTTTTACTTAGTAAAACCTCTACAGGTTCAAACCAGCCTGTTGGCTGATGACCTAAACACAATGGAAAGAGGAAGTTTCAAAGTTTTTTACACATTGTTAACCTGTACATGCGCACAAGAGGGCGGCTGTAGTTGCAGAAACCCTTCCTCAGCGCTGGATCGGACAGTTAGGAAATCAAGACCTGGCTCTAAACTTGTGGCCACCGAGATCTCCTGATCTCACCCCATCTGACTATTTCTTATGGGGTTACGTTAAGGGAAGAGTTTTCAACTCTGGCCGACCTGCAGAACCGTATCACTGCTGCGGTACACTCAGTAATGGAAGATACGCTTGCACGTGTGTGGGACAAGTTTGGATATCGTTTAGATGTTTGCCGTGCTGCACAAGGAGGACACTTCGAACAAATATGTAAATGTGTAAAAAAAACTTTGAAACTTGCTCTTTCCATTGGTATGTGAATTGTTCATTTTGTATTTATACATACTTAAATAAATATGAATTTATTAAATTGGGTCCATCATTTATAATAACTCTGTATTTTGTTATTACTTTTTACTTTCTCTTGCCAGCTATATGAATATATAGGAAGGAAAGTATTGTTTTCATGTAGATTTTTCGAAATCGAGTTTTCACTGGATCTATACGTTTTCAGACCCCCTGAACCCACACAAACACGTTTTTAGCGATTGGTCTGTGTGTGTGTGTGTGTGTGTATACAAAATATCTCAAGAACGGAACATCGTACGAACTTCAAACTTAAAACTTAAGTCACATATCCTTACCGGACCCTACACGAACATTTTCATCAAAATCGGTCAACCGGAAGTAGTAGTTCATTCGTATAATTTTTCACTCTTTTGCGATTTTCTCAAAAACTGGTCCTACGATTGTTTTAAAAATCGCCTAATTTACTTAATTTTTTATTCTCTACAAGATAGGGTAAGCGCCATGTTTGCTGAAATTCTTGGTGAGGCTGTTTTTACGTAAAAAAGTGTTTTTTTAAGATTACGACTTAAATATGTATTATAGCGCAAAAATTTATATAATTAAAAATGTAGAAAATTTTAAAATTCTACAACTTTTACTTCAAACTTTTTTTGTACAACGCTTAATTTAGCGGGTAATTAGTGATTTTCGGTTTTTTCTCACGAAAACGTGGGAAAAATCGATTTTTTTAAAGATTTCGGCCTTAGTATGCATTTTCGACAAAAGTGTATATAATAGAATTTATAGAAAATTAAAAGATCTACAACTTTTATTTAGAGCATTTTTCTCTACAGAGCCTAGTTGAGTGTGAAAGAGTGATTTTCCGTATTTTTTAAGGCGAACTGAGATCGATTTTCATTTTACGTCTTTCATATATGATTAAAATAAGATTAAATTTATTGAGGTTAGTTGTGTTGTTTATTTCTAATGTTTTATTACTGATGTTAGGTTTATTGTTACTGATTTGCATTGGCAAGAGAAAGTTGTGTGAGTGTTTCACACCACATTTTTAATCAGCGTGTACACATATTGATATAATGCGCATGCTCAGTGACGTCATTATTTGTATACATTAGGAGCAAACTAAGAGAGGCTGGACTATAGATAGTTAGTGTTTTCGAGTAGAATGATAGCATAGGCATACAGGTTGTTTGTTATCTACTATAGATAAAGGCAAGGCACGGTGCCTAATCACTAACATTGTGGTCCACTTATCTTTTATTATCACACACACACACACACGTCCAATTTACCGTCTCTTTCTAGCCAAGTTAGGTAATTGAATTGTCATTTCAGTTTTGATTTAGATAGATGGCAGTGGTGGTGTGTGGAGAGGTGATAAATTGATATGTTTTCGTATTGCTTGTGGTACCAGCCATCGAGCACTGACGCATGGCGGCGGCAGGGTGTCCGCCCAAAATAAACCAGTTCCGATCTTCATCGACATCAAAAGTTAGGGTGAGTATTTCGATTGTGATCCAGGGGGGTCTTTTCCGTTTTCCGTATGCCATTAGTATCAAATCCGAATTCCCTGAAGGGTTGCACACTTGTTCATATCTGCCACTCCCTGCCTTACTCAATAGATCTACACTACTGAGACACACACATAAAAATCTGGTGTAAAACACTCACACAACTTTCTCTTGCCAGTGCAAATAATTAACAATAAAAATAAAATTAGTAATAAAACATTAGAAATAAATAAAAAAATAACCTCAATAAACATAACCTAATTTTAATTATGTATGAAAGATGCAGAATGAAAATTTATCTCAGTTTGCCTTAAAAATACGGAAAATCACTCTTTCACGCTAAACTAGGCTCTGTAGAAAAAAATGCTCTAAATAAAAGTTGTAGTTCTTTTAAATTGCTATAAATTTGATTATATACACTTTTGTCGAAAAATGCATACTAAGCCCAAATTCTTAAAAAAATCGATTTTTCACACGTTTTCGTGAGAAAAAAAACAGAAAATCGCTAATTACCGCTAAACTAAGCGTTATACAAAACAATGTTTTTAATAAAAGTTGTAAACTTTTAAATTCTCTACCTTTTTTATTATATACATTTTCGCGCTGTAGCCTAATACATATTAAAGCCGTAATCTTAAAAAAACACTTTTTTACGTGAAACACCCTCACCAAGAATTTCAGCAAACATGGCGCCTACCCTATCCTGTAAAAAATAAAAAAATTGAGTAAATGAGGCGATTTTAAAAAAAATCGTAGGACCAGTTTTTGAGAAAATCGCAAAAAAGTGAAAAATTATATGAATAAACTATTACTTCCGGTTGACCGATTTTGATGAAAATGTTCGTGTCGGGTCCGGTAGTGGTATGTAACTTAAGGTTCAAGTTCGTACGATATTCCATTCTTGAGATATTTTGTATACACACACACAGACCAATCGCTAAAAACATGTTTTTTGGGTTCAGGGGTCTGAAAACGTATAGATCCGGTGAAAACTCGATTTCTTGAAATCGACATGAAAACAATACTTTCCTTCCTATATATTCATATAGGCAAGAGAAAGTAAAAAGTTGTGACAATTTAAGTCATTTTAAAAAAAGCTAAAACAATATTTGATTGATGAAATATTTTACAGTGTGCATGAATTTCTTTCTAAATAGTTTTTGGTTGAAAAGTATTTAACTTGTAATTAAACAAATATTGTGTACTATTTGATAGAAAGGGGTTCATGACAAGCCTACTCAGTTAAGCAGTAGCAGGAAAAAATTATTGGTAAGTGATGAATTTATCATTGCGTTTGATTTTTTTTACTTTCTCTTGCCTATATGAATATATAGGAAGGAAAGTATTGTTTTCATGTCGATTTTAAGAAATCGAGTTTTCACTGGATCTATACGTTTTCAGGCCCCCTGAACCCACACAAACATGTTTTTAGCGATTGGTCTGTGTGTGTGTGTGTGCGCGCGCGCGTCTGTGTGTGTGTGTGTGTGTTTGTGTGTATGTGTGTATACAAAATATCTCAAGAACGGAACATCGTACGAACTTGAAACTTGAAACTTAAGTTACATACCACTACTGGACCCGACACGAACATTTTCATCAAAATCGGTCAACCGGAAATAGTAGTTTATTCGTGTAATTTTTCACTTTTTTGCGATTTTCTCAAAAACTGGTCCTACGATTTTTTAAAAATCGCCTGGTTTACTAAAAATTTTATGCTCTATAAGATAGGGTAGGCGCCATGTTCGCTGAAATTCTCGGTGAGGCTCTTTTCACGTAAAAAAATTGTTTTTTTTAAGATTACAGCTTTATTATGCATTTTAGCGTAAACTATTATTAAATAAAAAATGTAGGGAATTTAAAATTCTACAACTTTTATTTCAAACATTTCTTTGTATAACGCTTAGTTTAGCGGTAATTAGCGATTTTCTGTTTTTTCTCACGAAAACGTGTGAAAAATCGATTTTTTTAAGATTTCGGCCTTAGTATCATTTTATGACAAAAGTGTTTGTAATTTAATTTACTGAAAATTAAAAGATCTACAACTTTTATTTGAACATTTTTCTCTACAGAGCCTAGTTTAGCGTGAAAGAGTGATTTTCCGAATTTCAAGCCAAACTGAGGTCAATTTTCATTTTGCGTCTTTCACTGATGATTAAAATTAGGTTATGTTTATCGAGGATAGTTTATTTGTTTATTTCTAATATTTTATTACTAATGTTAGGATTATTGTTAATTATTGGCATTGGCAAGAGAAAGTTGTCCGAGTGTTTCACACCAGATGTTTTGCTATTAATAGGTTACATTATACTATTACGTTATATTTTTACTTTCTCTTGCCTATATGAATATATAGGAAGGAAAGTATTGTTTTCATGCCGATTTTTCGAAATCGAGTTTTCACCGGATCTACACGTTTTCAGACCCCCTGAATCCAAAAAACATGTTTTTAGCGATTGGTTTGTGTGTGTGTACAAAATATCTCAAGAACGGAACATCGTACGAACTTGAAACTTAAGTTACATACCACTACCGGACCTGACACGAACATTTTCATCAAAATCGGTCAACCGGAAGTAGTAGTTTATTCGTGTAATTTTTCACATTTTGCGATTTTCTCAAAAACTGGTTCTACGATTTTTTTAAAAATTGTTTTTTTAAGATTACGGCTTTAATATGCATTTTACTGCAAAAATGTTATAATAAAAGTTGTAGATAATTTATAAACCTACAACTTTTATTTCAAAATTGTTTTTGTATAACGCTTAGTTTAGCGGTAATTAACAATTTTCTGTTTTTTCCCTCGAAAACGTGTGAAAAATTGATTTTTTAAAGATTTCTGCCTCAGTATGCATTTTACGACAAAAGTGTATATAATAAAATCTATAGGAAATTAAAAGATCTACAACTTTTATTTTAAACATTTTTCTGTACAGAGCCTAATTTAGTGTGAAAGAGTGATTTTCTGTATTTTTAAGCCAAACTAAGGTTGATTTTCCTTTTGTGTCTATCACTCATGATTGAAATAAGGGTATTTTTTTAAGGATAGTTTTTTGTTTATTTCTAATGTTTTATTACTAATGTTAGGTTATATTGGTCATTATTTGCATTGGCAAGAGAAAGTTGTGTGAGTGTTTCAAACCAGATTTTTAATTATTTAAATTATGAACAGAACGAAAATCGAGTTAGTATTTCACTGATACATTTTCAGTTGTCACATCTTCTGGGATGGCCTCCAGGCCAGCCCAGTCAGTCAGCTGGTAGAAAGTCGCTATTATTTGTTAAGTAACACCGGTTGGGCAAGCGACTTTGTATGGTGACCAGTTGACAGCCATTCGTGAACAAACTCTACTGGGGGTCCCTGTTCAAACTCATGACTAATCCACGTCAAAGAAAATACAGCGAAAAGCAGCAGCGATCCAATTGGGTAGTTGTCAACAATGTACAGTTCCCGATAACAAATAAAAGTTAAAAAAAAATCTGGTATGAAACACTCACACAACTTTCTCTTGCCAATGCAAATAATGACCAATATAACCTAACATTAGTAATAAAACATTAGAAATAACCTTATTTTAATCATGAGTGAAAGACGCAAAATGAAAATCGACCTCAGTTTGGCTTAAAAATACGGAAAATCACTATTTCAAGCTAAACTAGGCTCTGTAGAGAAAAATGCTTTAAATAAAAGTTGTAAATCTTTTAATTTCCTATAAGTTTGATTATACAAACTTTTGTCGTAAAATGAATACTAAGGCCGAAATCTTTAAAAAATAGATTTTTCACACGTTTTCATGAGAAAAATCAGAAAATCGCTAATTACTGCTAAACTAAGCGTTATACAAAAAAATGTTTGAAATAAAAACTGTAGTATTTTGAATTCTCTACATTTTTTATTACATAAATTTTTGCGCTATAATGCATATTAAAGCCGTAATCTTAAAAAAACACTTTCCTTACGTAAAAACACCCTCACCAAGAATTTCAGCAAACATGGCGCCTACCCTATCTTGTAGAGAATAAAAATTGAGTAAATTAGGCGATTTTTAAAGAAAATCGTAGGAAAATCGCAAAAAATTGAAAAATTATACGAATAAAGTACTACTTCCGGTTGACCGATTTTAATGAAAATGTTTGTGTCGGGTTTTGCAGTGGTATGTAACTTAAGTTTCAAGTTTCAAGTTCGTACGATGTTCCGTTCTTGAGATATTTTGTATACACACACACACAGACCAATCGCTAAAAACATGTTTGTGTGGGTTCAGGGGGTCTAAAAACGTATAGATCTGGTGAAAACTCGATTTCGAAAAATCGACATGAAAACAATACTTTCCTTCTTATATATTTATATAAGCAAGAGAAAGTAAAAAAAGCATCTTTTGGGATTATGTGTCGTGATAACCGCTTTTTTTGAAGGAACACTCTGCAGCACTCTGTTCCTCCGTTCGAATATTATTATCATAACAGAGGCTGGACTATAGGTATCAGACGAACTAATGTCCCATAGGGGAGCGAGTGAGAGGGAGATATGTGGCATAACTACGCATGCGCTCAAAGTTCTTTACCCTTATAATCCAAATCTGATAACATATTACAGCCGTTATCTTGCTTGTTAGTTAACTGGATGAATAAACGCTTGCTCACAACAATGAGTGAAATTATTAAAGACAATGTTATTGGAATAGTGTGTATGGGTTGTGCGAGTGAGAGCGTTATGCATTCTCTCACTCCCATGGCTAGAGGACTGCAGTTCATCTGAATACTGTACTTTGATGGTTGGGGTTCAATTAACCATACTCAGTGAGTGTGTGTGTCTGTAGAAGACTACACAGTCTCATTTACACGTCATACACATCATCCTCATCTCATTGCTTATTGTTCTCAATTAAACAGATTGCAACTGACACAAATTAGGAATAATAAAAGAAAAAAACTAAGTTATTAAAAAGGTTATATGAGATGAGATTGCAAGTGTGAGTTGAGGGTGGGCTGTTTGTTTTGTTATCAGGTGATGAAGAGAGGCGGCGATAGAAAAAGAGAGCTGCTTATTCCATTGTCACTGTCTGTCGTTCTTCTTGCTGCGATATTACACTATGTCGGTGGTGCATACTTCACCAATTCACGTGAGTACCCCTCTCTCTTATTTCCTCTTTCTTTCTCTCTCTCCTCTCTCTTTATATCTCTCCCTCTCCCTCGGTTTCTCTCTCTCCCTTTCTCCCGCGCTCTCTCTCACTCTCTCCCCTCACTCTTTATATCTCTCCCTTTTTCTCTCTCTCACTATCTCTCTATCTCGCTCCCTTGCTCTCTCACTCGCTCTCTCTCTCTCACACACACACACACTCACTCTCTCTCTCTTACTTACTCTCTCTCTCTCTCTCTCTCACTCACTCTCTTACTTACTGTCTCTCACACACTCACTCTCTCTCTCACTCACTCTCTCTTACTTTCTCTCTCTCTCCCCTCTTTTTTTTTCTTTCCCTCGCTTTCTCTCTCTATCTCTCTCCCCTCTCTTTTTCTCTCTTCCTCGCTTTCTCTCTCTATCTCTCCCTCCTTCTCTCTCTCGCTTTTCCTCTCTCTCTCTCTCTCTTTCACTGTATATTTACTTATTATTTTTAAGGCTAGAACTGGCAGTCGGTTTCAAAGAGAAACTGAAACGGACGCTTAATCATTCTGGTGTGTAGAGCACGGCCAGATGAAGGCAACTCAACTCAAAAGACCACTCAACAGAAAACGAAAAAGAGGTGAAGGCGTTTAAAAATGTAACCGTCATTGTATTGATATTAAATGTTGAATAACATCCACTCTGCGGCTTTAATATGCATTTTGCGCAAACATTTATATAGAATAAAAGTTGTAGAGAGTTTAAAATGCTACAACTTTTATTTCAAACGTTTTTTTATATAGTATAACGCTTAGTTTAGCGGTAATTATCGATTTTTTTTTTCACGAAAACGTGTGAAAAATCTATTTTTTTTAAATTTCGGGCTTAGTATGCATTTAACGACAAAAGTGTATATAATAAAATTTATAGGAAATTAAAAGATCTACGACTTTTATTTAGAGCATTTTTCTCTACAGAGCCTAGTTTAACGTGGAAGAGTGATTTTCCGTATTTTTAAGCCAAACAGTTGTTGATTTTCATTTTGCGTCTTTCACTCATGATTACAACTAGGTTTTTTTATTGAGGTTAGTTTTTTATTTTCTTCTAATATTTTATTACCAATGTTTGGCTTATTGTTAATTATTTACATTGGCAAGAGAGTTGTGTGAGTGTTTCACACCAGGTTTTAAGTTTTTCATTAATTTTGTAGAGTAAAACTGAACGAAATGGCATCTCTTATTAATAACATTAGTTTTACATTGATAAATAGTTACAAATGAAAACAAACTCACAGCAGAATTAATACTACCTTTTTTTGTAAAACTTTCATTTCAAATTTTAATTTTATTTTAATTTTTCCTGGTTGAAATCCTAGTGAAGGTAGTAAAGGTACTTTTATACGGATTTGAATACTCACTAGACAGTGGTTGTGGGTGTGCTTTGATGGTAACCATACTCTGTGAGTGTGTGTGTCTGTAGAAGACTACACCACCTCATTTACACGTCATACACATCATCCTCATCTCATTGCTTATTGTTCTAAATTCAACTGATTGCAACGTACACACATTAAGAATTAAATAATAATAATTTTAGCCGGCCGAATTGGCGTAGTTGGTAACGTGGTCGCCTCTAATGATGCGGTGTTGGGTTCGAATCCCATTCAAGCAAGGCATAATTTTATACGTTACAAGAAATTATTTCATCCGACACCGTCTGCATTAGCAGTAGGCCTACCTAATTGCACAACAAACGGACGTTAAAAAAAAAAATGAGATTTAAAAAAAAATCGTAGGACCTGTTTTCGAGAAAATCGAAAAAAGTGAAAATTTACACGAATAAACTACAACTTTCGGCTGACCAATTTTGATGAAAATGTTCGTGTCGGGTCCGGTAGTGGTATGTAACTTAAGTTTCAAGTTTCAAGTTCGTACGATGTTTCGTTCTTGAGATATTCTGTTCACACACAGACACACACACACACACATACAGACCAAACGCTAAAAACATTTTTTTTTTGGGTTCAAGGGGTCTGTTTACGTGTAGATTCGGTGAATAGTGTATTTGTTGTGATGGACATGAAAACAATACTTTCCTTCCTATATACTCTTATATTGAAATAGGCAAGAGAGAGTAAAAATCAAGTTTTAATCTTGTTAAAGATTTGAGTTATATGACCGTGATTTATTTATTACAAATTTCTATCGACTCAAACAACTTTATAAATTAGGCTGCTCTGAATTATTGTTATCTTTCGGGGCTTTTGAATGCGTTTGCTAATTTTGCGATTGATTTAAATATTTATTCGGTAAATACATTTATTAAAATGTTTTCTCTTGTTATTGACAGTTTATTAAAAGAAATAAAACCAGGCGATTTTTAAAAAAATCGTAAAACCAGTTTTTGAGAAAATCGCATAAAAGTGAAAAATTACACGAATAAACTAGTACTATTTCCGGCTTATCGGGTCCGGTTGTGGCATGTAACTTAAGTTTCAAGTTCGTACGATGTTCCGTTCTTGAGATATTTTGTTCACACACAAGCACACGCGCGCGCACACACACCGTAATACACGCACGGACGGACGGGCGCGCACGCACACACACACACACACAGACCAATCGCTAAAAACATGTTTTTTTGGTTCAGGGGGTCTGAAAACGTGTAGATCCGGTGAAAACTCGATTTGTCGAATAGGCAAAAATTAAAGTAAAGAAGTAAAGTAAGTAAGAAAGTAAAAATTTATTAACCTAATGAAGGAAATTTTATAAGTTAGTCGTTATGGTGTTGTGAAATTCCTTTTAATTTTATGTTAATTTCATGTAAATTGATGAAAGCAGATCCTAGTTAGGCTATGATTTCTAAAACTGATGGTTTCTTTTAAACCTCCAACCTAGACTACTTTTAACGATGATAGTAAAATTTTAAAAATGAATTTCATTCAGATATTTAAAAAATACCAAAGAAATAAATAAGGAATATTAATATTAAAAGTTTTTCAACAAGATCAACGTTTGTTTCAAGCATAAAAATTTTACGAAATTATTTTTGAAGATCAAATTTTGAAATCAACCTAAGTTTGGCTTAAAAATACGGAAAATCACTCTTTCACGATAAACTAGGCTCTGTAAAGAAAGATTCTCTAAAGAAAAGTTGTCGATCATTTAATTTCCTATAAATTTTATTACATAGTCTACACTTTTGTCTTAAGGCTGAAATCTTTTAAAAAATATCGATTTTTTACACGTTTTCGTGAGAAAAAAACCCAGAAAATCGCTAATTACCGCTAAACTAAGCATTATACAAAAAAAATATTTAAATTAAAGTTGTAGAATTTTTATTTTAACTTTTATTATAGGCCTAACATATTTTTGAAGATAGACCTGTTTCTTAAAAAGAAAGGAAGACATTGTGAATTATTCAAATGTTTTTTTTATAAATCTACTTATTTTCATAATGTTATTACTAAAATAATATTAAAAGTATTAGTAATAATATAAAAGGTAAATGACTTACACTATTAGAAAGTGTGAAATTTGTTCGTCCGTAAATACTAGGCCGACATTCCCGCTTAAAAAACTAAAGTTTTACATTATTTACAAAACTAGGCCTACAACATCATAAAATCCACCGAAACATAACAATACTAATATTTAGTCATAATTTTACACTTTGTACTCATTAATAAATAACAAAATTCAAAGAAAACGTACAGAAACACAATGAAAACATTATTTGTATTTATATTAAGTTACACGAGAAAACGACCAACACTCACGTTCGTACACGGTGAACGATTAGCAAATTCAAAGGGGTGCAACAAACACACCGGTTTCTAAGTCAAAAGAATATTTCTGTTAAGTGGAAAATTATCACACTTAATTTAGTTGGTTACTTTTTATATATTTAATAATTGTTTTGTATTTAAAAAATTTTAAAGGTAAAGAAAACATTAATGTATAATATTTTTTAATATTAAAAAGTATTAATTTGAATTGTTTTCTGGTTACTAGGCAAGAGTTATCATTCCGCGCTGCTGTGATTGGTTGAGACGTTTGTCAGTTCAACCAATAGTGGCTGGGCTGTTTCTCTCGGTGAAACAATTGTACGGTATAAGAGTTGTCCGGGTAAGCGGTTATTAAAACGTTAAAAACGCAAATCGGAGGTAGCTAGCTATTAATCGAGAAATGTAAATATACGTTAGACATTATTATTTTACAAGATGTTTTACTCAGTGAAACGTTTATACGGTTTAAATTATTGTTCGTTTAAACGGGAATTAAAACGGACATCGGATATAGCCTACTAACTGGCGTAATGGAAAAAATAACAATTATTGGAAAGAATCGGATAACTTCAGTAAAGGTATGTTTTAAATTAATCTTAAACAAAAAACAAAAAAGAACTAACATTAAAATTTATTAAATTATCACTCACTGTTGTTTAATAACAATTTTTAAAAAATACACTCTTTAAAATGTATATTTTATAAATTGATCATATTATGGAAATCAGTTTTGTTTAATACAGACAAGACAGTGACAGCGAAAACATCTGGAGTCTAACTACAATAATATTTCCCCTAGTATTAAACTCTATCTGTCGTATTATAAGAGGGGGGGGGGAGAGAGAGAGAGAGCTGTCCAGTCAACAGATAGGACAAAAAAACAGTTATTCTTTTAGTAGTAGTAGTTACCGCAAAAAAATACCCCAATTAGAACAAAAATAAAGGTACTGTTTTTTGTATTCATTTTTTATTACTTTCTCTTGCCTATATGAATAGTATATAGGAAATAAAGTATTGTTTTCATGTCGATTTTAACAAATACACTCTTCACCCACCATATACACCTAAACAGACCCCCTCAACCCACACAACAACATGTTTTTAGCAATTGGTCTGTGCGAATGTGTGTGTGTGAACAGAATATCTCAAGAACGGAACATCGTACAGTTGTACAGGTATATTATGTTTATGTTTTAGTCTAGAAGTAATAAAGTAGATAGGCCTATAGTTAATTGGGGTGTGTTAACATATTATATATCGTGAATTGATATAAGCTAGCGTGTTACAAATAAAATAGTTTTAAGATGAAAGATTTCTTGTCAACGAATGACACCTTCTTTCAACAGTTCTTACTCAAAACTCCACCAGCAGGGGCGGTTTCAGGGAGGGGGCCATGGGGCCATGCCCCCTCCCCAAAATACTAGGAAAACTTAGTTTAATATTTTCTATAAGCTATTATTTGTAACAAAACTGAATCCCAATACTCATCGTACCTATCAATTAACAATAATTAATTATTTTAAGTTAGTATAAAAATGAGTCAAACAGAAAGTAGGCTATCTATTTTTAAATAGAATTAAGATAGCCTAACAATGAGTGTCAGTAGTGAAAAGCCACTCGCATCCAGTCAGCACCTTGAAAATTTCTCTATGAATTAAAATTGTGGTTACAGCAATACAGCACAAAAGAGGACTTTTCAATGACTCGATTACAAACTATGTATTACAATTAAGTAGTAAGAGCTACATAAAAACAAGATAGCCCCCCCCCCCCTGTCCACCAGTACGGTTCACTTTTGTTCTTAGCTTCATAACTTGTACGGTGTCATTCGTGCATTCGACTATGTATTGTACAGGCGAAGCCTGGATAAATATTATTTTTAAAAAAGACTTTCGCAGTTCGCTTCATTTAACTGTACGAACTTGAAACTTGAAACTTAAGTTACATACCACTACCGGACCCGACACGAACATTTTCATCAAAATCGGTCAACCGGAAGTAGTAGTTTATTCGTGTAATTTTTTCACTTTTTTGCAATTTTCTCAAAAAACGGCTCTTTCGATTTTTTAAAAATCGCCTCATTTAATAAATTTTTTATGTTCTACAAGATAGGGTAGGCGTAATGTTTGCTATAATTCTTGGTGAGGCTGTTTTCACGTAAAAACATTGTTTTTTTAAGATTACCGAGTTAATATGCATTTTAGCGCAAAAATGTATATAATGAACGTTGTAGAGAACTTAAAATCCTACAACTTTTATTTCAAACATTTGTTTGTATAACGCTTAGTTTAGCAGTAATTAACGATTTTCTGTTTTATTTCTCACGAAAACGTGTGAAAACCCGATTTTTTTAAGATTTCAGCCTTAATATGCATTTTATTAAAGAAGTGTATGTAATCAAATTTATTGGAGATTAAAAGATGTACAAATTTTATTTAGAGCATTTTTCTCTAGAGAGCCTAGTTTAGCGTGTAAGAGTGATTTTCCGTATTTTTAAGCCAAACTGAGGTCGATTTTCATTTTGCATCATTCACTCATGATTAACCCTTTCAATGCCATGGACGCATTAGGCTAATGCGCAACGAATTTCCTCCGTGATGTGCCATGGACGAGTTTACGCGCGGCATGCAGTTCGAATTTTACCGCCGTGTACCGTGTAGAATGTACCAATGCTATGCAATATCAAACTGTTCAGAATGAAAAGGGAATTTTTCCCCTCTTGAGTTTCAAGCTGCCGTCAACGGCAAATCTACTGTAACGTTCTAAAGAGGGAATTTTCTATCTCCCTGTTTGCAACACATATCGTGTGTACCGCACTGCTCGTTGTCATATGTTTATTAGCCGCGTAAACGTGACCAAATTGTTATTAATTTTTAGTCGAGTGTTTATAACCTTTTATAACGTACACGTTTAGTAATGAGTGCAAATAAACAGATCGTTCATTTATTGGCTTATTGGCTGGCACACAGTGAAACTCACTTTGCTTTTCGCTGGCATTGAAACGGTTAACCCTCAACTGGTATGATGCGATCTGTGAGCCGGCTGTCATTTTTTACACCTCCAACACTTCCCTCCCAATTGCCCGACATCACGTATATTTTGTTTACCTTTCAGTTGTTGTTTGAACTGTGCGTGATCAAGATCGTTTTCAATACGAGCTGACAAGTTGTGAGTTATTTGTAATTTGTTTTTTACTGGCGGTCTCCTGGACATATGATATGATAGGCCTACCAGTTTTGTAACTTTGTTTTCGACTTTAAAACCGAGTACTACATCTACATGGATTGTTTAAAGTTTTAATGAATATACAATAATTTTTCATACATAATATCTTTGTTTAGTACTATTATAAAATATTTTCATTTGTAATTTTATAAAATTTTCATTATGGATGATACATTTAAAATTTCTGAAACGGCTTCAACACAACCAGGTCCATCCATCACGTAAACAAGTTTTACGTGTTAATGATGTGAATTTTTATTAACATAAAAATCTTTAAATTTTATTGTAAATAATCAAAAAGTAAAAAAAAACGAATAAATATTTGTCAGAGTGTACTGCCCAACAATAGACATAACACAACTCGGAACCAAAATGTAAGTTGTACTTCATAATTTTGTAAATAAATTTGTCTTTATCATATTAATTACTTATTTCTTTATAATTATTAGACCACAGAATGTTTTTAGGGTTAAAATTTTATTGTTCTGTTCAAAATGGAAGTAAAAGTCAAAAAAATGCACAGTGTTTGTTTTTTACTTTTTTAAGTAGTAATTTTGCATTTATGCAAAGTATTTTATATTTAAATTTTCGATTATACATGGTTTTATAAGTTTAAAATTAAAACAAATTAATTAAATAAATATGAAGAAGTTAAATATAAAAAACAAATTTGGAGGTCTGTCAGACCTCTGATACCAGTTGTCACAAAAAATGATAATACCAGTTGAGAGTTAAAATTAGGTTATGTTTATTGAGGTAAGTTACCGTTTGTTGTTTATTTCTAATGTTTAATTGCTAATTTTAGGTTATACAAGGTACATTAGTAAAGTAATTTCCGTTTTGAAATAAAAAAAGAACAAGTACAGATACATCAATGAAATTTATTTCACAAAAATCTACAACTCAAACTATTTTTCGACATAACTCCCGTGATTTTCCAGGCATATGTCATAGCGTGATACAAGCTTTTGTATACCCTCTTCATGAAATGCTGTCGCCTGTATGAGTTAAACCAAAACAAATCTTGACAACTTGAGAAGTGATGTGTTCAGTGTTTTGGGTCAGAAAATAAATTTTACTGATTGATTTTTTGCCGCGAGGTTAAACAGGTTAAACTGCCCATAACAGACAGGTGGAGTGTCAAATTATTTACACTCAATCTGTCCGTTGCAGGGCTAAAATAAATAGTTCTGTTTCTTATCACATGGTCAGTCAATTAAATGACTGAATCATTTAAGAACAGAAGAGGTAGAGGTGTAAAAGACACTAATCAGAGTTATCTTCTCTGAAAGTAATGAATTTCATTGTACAGCCAGACCCTGTGGTGAATGAAGTGAAGGTGTCATTTACAGAGTGGAAAATATGTGCTTTTCAGAGGGCCTGGCATGCTGATAAGTGTACTTTTACACTCGGTGAGGAAGGCAATGGTAAACCACCTCACTCCTCGTTTTACTTACTAAAACCTCTAGAGGTTACAACCAGCCTTTCGGCTGTTGACCTAAACACGAGGTTAAACAATCAATAAAGAAGTTTACTGTGAGACTTTCAAGAAACTGCGCTGCGCAATATTTAAAAACTTGCAAGGTTTAAAAAGTTGTGATAATTTAAGTTAATTTAGGAAAAAGCTAAAACAATATTTGATTGATGAAATATTTTACAGTGTGCATGAATTTCTTTCTAAATAGTTTTTGGTTGAAAAGTATTTAACTTGTAATTAAACAAATATTGTGTACTATTTGATACAAAGGGGTTCATGACAAGCCTACTGAGTTAAGCAGTGGCAGGAGGAAATTATTGGTAAATGATGAATTTATCATTGTGTTTGATTTTTTTTTTTTTATTATTTATTGTGTGTGATATTTAATTCAATAGGGTTCATGACAAGCCTACTGAAGTAAGCAGTAGCAAAAACAATTTTTGGTGGTAAGTAATAAATTTATCATTGGTGATAAACTTTCAGTTTATCAGTTTTATCTTGACATGTCCTATACTCCCACAAGGGGTCTCCAGGATGAAAAAAATAAATACAGAACAAGTGCTGAGGAATGCTCACGAAAGGCGCGGTTTTCATTCATGACAATGCCTGACCACACACTGCGAATGAGACAAAAAGACTCCTTCAGGACTTTGGCTGGGACTTGTTCGACCATCCTCCATACAGCCCTTAGCCTCGCTCCTAGCGACTTTCAATTGTTTCTGCATCTGAAGTCATTCCTCGGCGGTTAGCGGTTGAACAGCGATGAAGAGCTGAAAGAACAAGTTACCTCTTGGTTGACTACAAAGGCGGCAGCATTCTTTGAAGAGGGTATACAAAAGCGTGTATCACGCTATGACATATGCCTGGAAAATCACGGGACTTATGTCGAAAAATAGTTTTAAGCGTTGTAGATTTTTATGAAATAAATTTCATTGTTGTATCTGTACTTGTTCTTTTTACTCTCTCTTGCCTATATGAATATATAGGAAGGAAAGTATTGTTTTCATGTCGATTTTTCGAAATCGAGTTTTCACCGGATCTATACGTTTTCAGACCCCTGAACCCAAAATACATGTTTTTAGCGATTGGTCTGTGTGTGTATACAAAATATCTCAAGAACGGAACATTGTACGAACTTGAAACTTGAAACTTAAGTTACATACCACTACCGGACCCGACACGAACATTTTCATCAAAATCGGTCAACCGGAAGTAGTAGTTTATTCGTATAATTTTTCACTTTTTTGTTATTTTCTCAAAAACTGGTCCTACGATTTTTTTAAAAGTCGCCTGGATAACTCAATTTTTTATTTTCAACAAGATAGGGTAGGCGCCATGTTTGCTGAAATTCTTGGTGAGGCTGTTTTCACGAAAAAATGTGTTTTTTTAAGATTACGGCTTTAATATGTATTATAGTGCAAAAATTAATAAATAAAAAATGTAGAGAATTTAAAATCCTACAACTTTTATTTCAAACATTTTTTTGTATAACGCTTAGTTTAGCGGTAATTAGCGATTTTCGGTTTTTTCTCATGAAAACGTGTGAAAAATCGATTTTTTTAAGATTTCTGCCTAAGTATGCATTTCATGACAAAAGTGTACATAATCGAATTTAAAGAAAATTAAAAAATCTACAACTTTTATTTAGAGCATTTTTCTCTACAGAGCCTAGTTTAGCGTGAAAGAGTGATTTTCCGTATTTTTAAGCCAAACAGGTCGATTTTCATTTTGCATCTTTCACTCATGATTAAAATAAGGTTATGTTTATTGAGGTTAGTTGTTTGTTTGCTTCTAATGTTTTATTACTATTGTTAGGGTTATTGTTAATTATTTGCATTGGCAAGAGAAAGTCGTGTGAGTGTTTCACACCAGATTTTTTTATTTCAAAATGGAACTTACTTAATGAACGTAACTTGTATTTGTGTTTGGCAAGAGAAAGTTGTGTGAGTGTTTGACACCAGATTTTTTAATTTCAAAATGGAACTTACTTAATGAACGTAACTTGTATTTGTGTTTGGCAAGAGAAAGTTGTGTGAGTGTTTGACACCAGATTTTTTATTTCAAAATGGAACTTACTTTATGAACGTACCTCGTATTTGTGTTTGGCAAGAGAAAGTCATGTGAGTGTTTCACACCAGATATTTTTATTTAAAAACGGAACTTACTTAATGAACGTACCTTGTATTTGTGATCGGCAAGAGAAAGTTGTGTGAGTGTTTCACAACAGATTTTTTTATTTCAAAATGGAACTTACTTTATGAACGTGCCTCTTATATGTGATTGGGAAGAGAAAATTTTGTGATTGTTTCACATTGGATTTGTTTTGTATTGCAGGGCCGTTTGGAAGCATATCATTTCGTAAACAGCCGGATGGTAATTTAAGAGTATCGTTGACTCCGTCATCTGAAAGAGAGCTGCCCGAATGTCTGAATTTCCAACTGAGTGTCTACAAGAATGGAAACGAGGAAGACACTCAGACAGAAGCGGAATGTTCTCGGATCGATTGCATGAGCGGCAACAAAGTGTACGATGTCCGTGTCAATGGCCGCCCCAGTGGCAGTGATCACAATAATCTGGTGATGTTTAATTGTAGTTGGATGGTGATACGTGACAATGGCCAGTTGGAACAGTGTTCCAGTTATTTGGCGTCCATCCAATGGAGTGCCTACAATCAACAAGGATTTCTCACTGACCGCCACCAGGTCATTCCGTTCATTTATGACGACAGGCAACATACCATTGGTACGTATTAGTGCAAATCATTTATTTACTGATGTTTTAAAATAGGATCAGAGTAAACTTACACAATGATTTAGCACAGGGAAATTTTTAATGCAATATTTCCCTGCAGGGAAATTTTACAATATAATGAAACAGCTGATTTATTTTAAACATTTACTTTTATTGTTAAACATTTTGTTCTTATTTTATTCCTTTTCGTATTTGGAGTGGAAAATGGTGTTACGGGGAATGATTTACCTTCTTTATAAATTCTACACACACTACTATTACTAACACCAGTCGGTTTCCCCGTTTTTTCAACCAGTTCTTGAACGGTAAGAGCATTTCCTTCGCTTTCCATAAAATAATTAAAAACGTTAAAAATTACCTCACGTGTTTGCCCATGAATAATAAATAACGTTTGATCCGTAAGAGGCATTTCAACATACAACCAATATTCCTCCGCTGCAGGATTAACACAACTGTTAGAATTATGATTACTTTACAAAACGTAGAAAAGGTACATTTTTTTATCAGAAAAGGGAAATTTTAAAATTGCAACAGAAAAAAAATTCCCTTATGAATTGTTTTTGCACTCTCATCCTATTTTAATCTTACTGTACAGTTCTTTCAGCGAAACAGAACGGTTACGAGGGCCTATGGAGAAAAAGAAACTAGTGAACGAGTCAAATGTACAGATAAGTTTTAACAGGGTACAGACGTTTAACGCTTTGAAGACTGACATTTTTTTTGTAGTTTTGCCGGTGGACTGCTATTTTTCCGGGATTTTTTAAAAAACCCGGAATAATAGAACTTTATTTTTTCAAATAATACTGGCATCTACTTCTTAACAGCCATAACAATGGCTGTAATTTCAATCTGAGTTGTTTTTCTTTTTGGTCAGTCATTGTTTTGCCAGGTAAGAGAGCCAAATGCCGTTTATGCCTTTCAACTTGATCTTTTTGTGGAATAAATCATCCATTTAAAGAGACCTACTGCATTTCTAGCATTTTCCTGCCATTCCATGAACATTATTGAGATGGTTTTGCATTTTATTGCGGCCACTGTTATGTTTCATCTTGTATGAAGTCAAAGGTGTAAATTGTAAACAAAAATGGACTCAATATACTACTTTGAGGTACACTAGAAAGTATAAGAAAGAAATCACAAAATATACCTATAATAATAATTATTTGCCAGCCGCATTGGCGTAGTTGGTAACGTGCTCGCCTCTCATCATGCGGTCCTGGGTTCAAATCCCACTCAGGCACGGTGGCATATTTTCATATGTTACAAACAATCATTTCATCCTCCATTGTACAATAAATAGTTACACCCCAACATAATCGCTAATGACCGTTGTAGTTGATGCAACGTTAAATAAATAAATTTAAAAATAAAAAAAAATTATTATTTAATTTGGAAAGTCATGTCACTTTGATTTTATAGCTTTGTTAAGGTTAACAACCGAAAGGTTGGTTTGAACCTGTAGAGGTTTTGCCAAGTAAAAACGAGAAGTGAGGTGGTTTACCATTGCCACAATTCACTGAGTTGAAAGAGTATGCTTATCAGCATGCCAGGCCCTCCAAAAAGCACCCACGTTTCACCCTGCAAATGACACTTTCTTCACTTCATTCACCACAGGGTCTGGCTGTATAGTGAAATTCATTACTATCTGAGGAGATAACTCTGATTAGTGTGTTTTACACCTCTACCTCTTCTGTTCTTAAATGATTCAGTCATTTAATGGGCTGACTATGTGATAAGAATGCCCATAACAGACAGGTGGAGTGTCAAATTATTTACACTCAATCTGTTAGTTGCTGGGCTAAAATAAATAGTTGTGTTTCTTATCACATGGTCACCCAATTAAATGACTGAATCATTTAAGAAGAGAAGAGGTAGAGGTGTGTTAGGTGACACTAATCAGAGTTATCTACTCTGGAAGTGATGAATTTCATTATACAGTTGGATCCTGTGGTGAATGAAGTGAAGGTGTCATTTGCAGAGTGGAAAATATGTGCTTTTCAGAGGGCCTGGCATGCTGATAAGCATATTTTTCCACTCAGTGAATTGTGGCAATTGTAAACCACTCCACTCCTCGATTCACTTAGTAAAACCTCTACAGGTTCAAACCAGCCTACAGGCTGATGACCTACACAACAACATGTGTTAACAAACAGAACAATTTTTTGTAGCCCTGAAACCAACAGATTGAGTGCAAATAATTTAACACTCCACCTGCCTGTAATGGGTATTATTTTATAGATAAGACGTAGAACCGAAATGCTTGTTGAACATGTTAAGTCCAGCCTCTCATAGTTTGCTCCTAATGTAAACAAATAATGACGTCACTGAGCATGCGCATTATATCAAAATGTGTACACGCTCATTAAAAACTAACAACAAAAGTATTTAAATACAAAATACTTTTAAAAGTATTTTTACAAATGAAATTTGTTAGGCCTACATCATATCATGACTGATGTTTTTAGTACTTTAAGTATAGATACTGAAGTCATGAGATTGCCTTTTGCATATGTGTGGGCTGTGATAAAGGGAAGTGGAATATTTGCAGTGCTGCCAACCTCAACAGTGAGACACTACTCGTACATTTCACTACCGTCCAGTTTATAGATACATTTTGTAAGCTGTCGTTTATTCAGAGAAAATGTTTTCTTCATAAACCTTGTTGTTGTTGTTGTTGTTTAGGTCATCAGCCCCTTTAGGCTGGTTTGAACGTGTAGAGGTTTTACTAAGTAAAACAAGGAGTGAGGTGGTTTACCATTGCTCCTTACTCACTGAGTTGAAAGAGTATGCTTATCAGCATGCCAGGCCCTCCGAAAAGCACTCACTTTCCACCCTGCAAATGACACCTTCACTTCATTCACCACTGGGTCTGGCTGCATAGTGAAATTCATTACTGTCAGAGGAGATAACTGTGATTAGTGTCACAATACACCTCTACCTCTTCTGTTCTTAAATGATTCAGTCATTTAATGGGCTGACTATGTGATAAGAAACAGAACTATTTATTTTAGCCCTGCAACCAACAAATTGAGTGTAAATAAATTGACACTCCACCTGTCTGTTATGGGCAGTTATAAGATTATCTTATAAGATAGAACCTTATAAGATATAAATATGACCTGTAATATTGCCTATAGCTTAATTACATGACTAGAAATGTTTGATTCACTGTAATTACGAATGAACCGCCTTCTTTACAATTGCTGTTGCACCGGCGTTTTCATTATCAGTCTCTCTAGTATCTACCTAATCGTTTTATTTTTTACCAGGTGTCAAACAAAACTGTTAAATAGCTTTTTCGTGTCCTTAATTTCCTTCTTTACTTTTTGAATCGTAGAAAGAGAAACATCACAGTAGTTAGCCGCTTGCTCACAGCTTTTGTTAAGAGACACAGATAGGCATTTTTGTTTAGCATCAACTTCATAACAGTTTGTTACATTGCATATTAAATTTTGTTCAACACTGTGAATAGTTTGACAACATTTTCGAGAAACCACCGACATTTCTGTAAAAAAAAATTAACCTAGAAAAGGTTCCGCGATATACTGCATATGTTCTGGGTATAGTATAAGTTGTTATGTTAGTCGTACTGAAATTAAAGGAGTCGGGCATGTTGTGCACCGATGCTTTTCCCCCTTTACCCCTCTCTGTAAACAAGGGCAAACTCATGACTCAAGTGACAATACTTATAATTTAAAACATAAGTTAGTTAACTTAATAGGAGGAGGAATAGGATAGTTGTAAAGTGGTGGAGTGTAGCGTGCACCCTACAGGGTAGTAGGTGGCTTTGGTTTGTTGACAGACACTAGGAGGAGGAGGAGGAGGGAGCAAACTAACAACGGTTGAACTGTATCTGTATGTTGATTTATGTATTTGGTGTTGGTCGTCTATGGCAGAGGGTTATTTTCTGTTTGTAATTTCCAGGTGGTGATTGGGAGGTGAATAATTTTACGGTGAGCAAATCCGGTCCAGACTGGATGTTGCTAACGTGGTTGCGTCCATCGATCTACGCGAAATGCGTCCAAAGATATGAACTGACCGTCTTTACACGTGACGGTGCAATTTTTAATCGTACTACAGTAGGAGCTGATGTTGTTCATCTGAATGTGAGTTCGGGTGAAGATGAGAAAGGAAACGAAATGCAGCTGAGACCGTGTTCCATTTACTCTTTACGACTGGTCATGTTCTCTCCGGTGGGTTCCGTCAATGCACAGATCAATGGGTCAACCTCGTCTGCCGGTGAGTATGTGACACCTTTGTCACACCAAACTGTCTCTTTTAAAGGTAAGCAGTTGGTAACGTGCTAGCCTCTCATCATGCGGTCCTGGTTTCGAATCCCACTCAGGCACGGTGGCATATTTTCATACGTTACCAAAAATAAATCATTTCATCCTCCATTGTACAGTACAATAGTGACACCCCAACGTCGTCGTCGTCGCTAATGACCGTTGCAGTTGATGCGACGTTAAATAAATAAATGAATTAATAATAATAAAAAAAATAAGCCAAACTCTAGCAAGTGATTGTTTAGTTAAAAGATTAAAAATCTGGTGGGAAACGCTCACATGACTTTTTCTTGCCAATTTAGAATGAACAATATAATTTATTTTTGATCATAATTAAACAATTGTTGTTGTTGTTGTTGTTTAGGTGATCAGCTGAAAGGCTGGTTTGAACCTGTAGAGGTTTATACAAGGCTGGTTAAATAAACCTGTAGTGATGTATTAATTAGACAAGACACAGTTGATTGATAATGTCGCATAATAGCACTGTTATAAGTAGGCCTATACCATTGATAGCAACTTTAATGTAGTAACACGTAGCCTAGTTAACATTAGATATTTTATGATTAATACGGCAATGATTAGGTACAGAAATGCACCTATGGAAAAGTACAACTATTATATATTGGTCTTGTATGTATTGTTACAACTCGTTATAGTAAAGTAATATTGTAAACTTTTATTTAATTAATTCACATTTATATTTATTCAACAAAATTATTTGACAACAAAAAAACTAACCTTTACAAACTACAGCAATGAATAGAGTTTATGAAAATAAGATCTTAAACAATTAAAACAATGCAATATTTACGCAATTTATTAACAATAAAATAAAATAGACAATATCCCTTACCAAATTAATGTCCATTAAATAAGTTACAATGTCTGTTGACAAAATAACAAACTTCACCGCAACAAAGAATCCAATCTGTACAATTTAGACCACTAACAGTAACACGTCAGCCATTCAAACCGCGGCCACGTCCCAACAATGGGAACCTTCGTTTTTTTATTTAACCAGTCAGCTGTTTATGAGAAGCTGATTTTATTTGACCAGCTGATTTTATTTTCGCCACTTCATTATAACAGTATAATAATTTTTTTTAGTATATTTATTTTTGTTGCCTAGTAACATGTTGTTAGATTTTAAATTTACATCAGCTGGACCGTAAATGTTTATAAAATAAAATCATAAACATTAAAAGTATGGCTGGACGTAACAAAACCTGTAGAGGGTAAGTAAAACAAGGAGTGAGGTGGTTTACCATTGCCACAACTCACTCACTCAGTGGAAAAGTACACTTGTCAGTATGGGGGGCCCACTCTGCAGCAAATGACACCTTCACTTCACTTCACTTCACTTCATTCACCACACAATCCACACTGTATACAATGAAATTCATTACTTTCAGAGGAGGAGATAACTGTGATTTGTATCTTTTACACCTATGCCTCTTCTGAGTAAACAATATAAAATAAAATATATAACGTTATTTTAATTATGGCTGAACGACACAAAATGAAAAGCAAACTCTTTACAACTTTAAAATACAGAAAATCAGGAATTGGCTCTGTAGAGAAAAATACTTAAAATAAAATTACAGGTTTTTTAATTTCCTATAACTTTGACATTATGTTTGTCATAAAATGTGCATAGTAAGGCTGAAATCTTAAAAATCCCATTTTTTTTTTACAGAAATGGTATTTTACATTTTTTTGTACAAAAAATGTTTGAAATAAAAGTTGTAGCTTTCTAATGTTGAAAATTCCCCAAGAATTTTGATTTCGAACTTGGGGGTTTACCCTATCTTGTGCAGTATAAAAGATTTAGTTAATGAAGCGATTTTTAAAAAAAAATCACAGGAGCTGTTTTTGAGAAAATTGTAAAATAGTGAAAACTTACACAAATAAACTACTAGCCTACTTCTGTTTGACCGATTTTGATGAAAATGTTCGTGTCGGGTCCTGTAGTGGTATCTAACGTAAGTTTTACCTTTAAAACTTCACAATAAATGTTCAAAATGACTTCCTCCGCTTGTAATGCAAGTTCGGACACGTTTCATAACATTTGCAGCCACTTTTCGTAGTGTTTGCTCATTAATGTTTGTAATCTCACTTTCAATATTAGCCTTCAATTCTTCAATTGTATGAGGATTGTTTTTAAAAACCTTACTCTTTAAATTCCCCCAAAGAAAAAAATCCACAGGAGTAAGATCTGGGGATCTTGGTGGCCACTATCCTTTTGATATCACACGATGGCCAAAAAATTCTCGTAACATATTCAGCGTTCCAGTAGAAGTATGGCACGTTGCGTTATCCTGCTGAAACAAACAATCTCAATCGTGTAATTCTAACAACGCTATAAATTTTTCAATTATGTTGCGGTACACCACAGCATCTACAGATGTGTCAAAAAATAAAGGCCCAACAGTACGACGCCAGGAGATCGCACACCAAACACCAATTTTACGTGCGTGTATTGGACGTTCATGAAATGTGTGAGGATTATGAGCGCTCCATATTCGACAGTTTTGGCTGTTGATGTAACTATCCAAGTGGAACCATGCTTCGTCACTGAAATAAACACGATCCAATATTTCAACACCGTTGTCATTAACAAGAGAACGTATCCAACGACAATACCGTATACGTTTCCCATGGTCAACTTCTTTCGGTTCATGAACGACACCGATGCAGTAAGGATGCAGATTTAAATTTTTTGTAGCCCTTAAAGCGGAAGATAGTGATAATCCAGCCTGTGAAGATAACTTTCTAAGTGATTTGCCAGGTGAGGTAGTCAAACGTTGTTTCACATCGTCCTAAACTTGTTCTGTTAACACTGATGGTCGACCTGTGCTTTTCCGATCCTGTGCACTGCCAGTCTCACGAAATTTATTAATCGGACACAATATTGTGGTGTTATTAGGTACTTCAGAATCGGGAAATTTTAACTGGAACTCGTCTTTCACTCGTTCGTAAGATTTATATGCGCAGTAACTTTCAATAATAAAAACACGTTCATCCTTTGAAAAAACCATGTTTGAACTTATACAGACACTACAGACATAAATGAATACTGGGATAGCACTAGTACATGTCAGTAAAACACAATGGTTCAACAATGAGTATGGTAGTGCCAAGTGTTATTTGGGGGAAAAAAATATTCCCTATACAGAAAATATTAACCCTTAAACTTCGAAGTGCGTCCTTTTTGAAACACCCGTTACTTTCACATTGTTATAAATGTGGCTACCCTTACACTATCCATTTCCCGTTTTCACTGTTATTTAGTTCACTTTGTTCTCCGTTTACCTACAGCTATAGTTGACCAAATCGATTAGTATTTTCTGATATATCGACCACTACTTAATGCGGAACATCGAACCGTAGCGTCTACTGTCGATTACCGATATAGCGTGCAGTGTATGTGTTTTACTGTTATTGTGCTATTGTACATTTCATGAAACGATGTCTAGAGATGCATTAGATTGTTTTGCAGAAGATTCTGGGTCGGAATTAGATGACACGAACATTGATAAATCATATGACCCTGCGGAGAATGAAAGCGATATTGATATAAGGTTCATGTAAAATTTTTCGGAAACATGTAAATTAGAGTAATTGTAAATAGTATTATTTTATAAATAACTTAATAATTGACTTAAACTAAAAATATATGGTTAAAAAGAGCAAATTTCAAACTTTATGTTCATATAATACCCTTGTTGATAAGAATTGAAGTAACTGCAGACTGATTTTTTGAAAAAGTTGAAAAAACGTCAGTCTACAGTGCAAGATACGTTAAATTTACTTTAGTCTGTAGTGCATAGTCGTGAAAAAAATGGTAGACTGGAAAGTGTTAAAGGAAATAAAAGCAGTCGTGCCAGCGCACTGATGCTGTTGCCCCTTTACCCCTTTCCCCCTTTACCCCTCGTTGCAAACAAGGGCAAACTCAATGGATGACTCAAGAGACTATAATAAATTGGCAGTGTGAAACGACTTATGTCGCACCCTTTAGGCGGAGTGCACACCTATACGATACGATACGATATTTATATTGTATATCTTACAGTGTGCGATACGATTTTATTTGTACGATACAATCTTACAATTTCCTCAGTATATAATGAGTTCTTCAAGCGAAGAGGATGCTGTAATCTCCTGCTGGTATTTCCGTAGAAGGCGAAATAGAAGGATAAACAGAAGGTTTTGGGTTCATCCATATAATTTACACAATGCACACCACAGCTCAGCTGTTGTATATAAAGAACTATCGCTGCATGAAGATAAATTCACGGAGACATACAGAATGAGACCTGAGAATTTTTATTTTATTTAAAATATAGTTTCCTCCGATTTAGAGAAAAAGGATACTCGGTACAGGATGGCCATCACTGCAGCCGAACAACTGTAATTTTTTAATTGATAATGCCATAAACACGGATATTTTTGTACCTCATTTACAAAGAATATCATAAAAACAGAATCGTCCTTCATATTGTAAAAATATAATTAAAACAAATTTTAAACAATGAAAATAAGAACACACGATAGTATGATGTTTTAACAGGGGTGTCAGGGCAACTAATGTCTTAAGATATTTATCGCATAAGACAGGCCAAACATATCGTATGCTACAAATATCTTACGATAGATGTCGCTGTATCACTGATGTGCGGCAAGTTTTCACCAGCAATGTGTTTTGTATTGAGCAAGCCGACATTTATCCATAAGATAAATATCGTATCATATAGGTGTGCACTCTGCCTTAGAGTAAAATGATTGAACGCTTCAATAATTGTTTGTTTGGTTTGTTTTGCAGTGCCTGGCCAAGTGACAAACTTACGAGCTGCGGATGTGACAAAAGACTCTATAAGATTCACCTGGTCAAAACCGACGGAGAATCTGGAATGTGCCGGATCGTATTCTGTAGATTTCCACGTCTCAACTGGAACCGGTAAAAACAACGATGAACCGGTTGAGAAGAAGAGCCCGTTTAGTCTGAATGTGAATCAGTCTTCTTACATGTTTACCGATTTGAAACCGTGCGTCCGGTACACGGTCAACATAAAGACTATTGGCAGGCAATTCGAGTCACAACAAGCCTCTGTTAGTGCGACTACATCATCTGAAGGTAACCACTCCACTACTCTATAAATCTGAGCTTTGTGCAGCTGCAGGATGAAGGGGACAGACCAAGTATAGTATTCAGATGAATTGAAGTCCCCTAGCCGTGAGAGTGAGAGAATGCATAATGCTCTCACTTGCACAACCCATACGCCCCATTCCAATAACATCGTGAGCAAGCGTTTATGCATGCAGTAAACTAACAAGCAAGATAACGACCGTTGTATGTTTTCAGATTTGGATTATAAGGGTAAAGACCTTTGGGTGCATGCGTAGTTATGCCACATATCTCCCTCTCACTCGCTCGGCTATGGGACATTAGTTCATCTGAATACTGTACCGGACTGCTGTTACATCATAACACTCTACTAATCATCTCATTGCTCTACGCTAGGCAGTAGGCTGCCTCCTAGTGGGGTGACAACGATCGAAATATGATTCCCTCCCTTCCCCACTTCTTCCATTCCCGTGCTGGATCGAATACATTGATTGGTACGCACAACACAAATGACCAATTAATATGAATATCACTTACACTACAATCCAGCCTCTCTTAGTTTGCTCGTAATGTAAACAAATAATGATGTCACTGAGCATGCGCATTATTTCAAAATATGTACACACTGATTAAAAAGTAACAACAAAATACTTTCAAAAGTATTTAAATACAAAATACTTTTTTAAAAGTGTTTTTATAAATGAAATTGTTAGGCCTACATCATATCATGACTGATGGTTTTAGTACTTATAATTTAAAAAATAGTTAACTTAATAGGAGGAATAGGATAGTTGTAAAGTGGTGGAGTGTAGCGTGCACCCTGTAGTAGGTGGCTTTGGTTTGTTGACAGACACTAGGAGGGAGCAAACTAACAACGGCTCAACTGTACTAATCATCTCATTGCTCTACGCTAGGCAGTAGGCTGCCTGGGTTCGAATCCCATTCAGGCACGACATATTTTCATAAGTTAAAAAAAAATCATTTCATTCTTCACCGTCTGCATTAGCAGTAATTGTGCAGAACAGTCAGATGTAAAAAAAAAAAAAAAAAAAGGTAGGCTGCGTAGTGCGGTGGCATATAGGTATAGATAGTGAAGTCACGAGATTGCCTTTTGTGAATGTATGGGCTGTAAGAAAGGGGATAGAAATATTTGCAGTGCTGCCAACCTCAACAGTGAGACACTCCTCGTACATTTCACGACCGTGCAGTTTCTACATACATTTTTTAAGCTGTGATTTATTCCGAGAAAATGTTTTTTTCATAAACCTTATAAGATATAAATATGACTGTAATATTGCCTATAGAAGAAGATAGATTAGAAATGTTTGATTAACTCTAATTTTTTTTTTTTTTTTTTTTTATTGAGTGATGATGCCTACATTAGCCTTGGGCTTGTGCGTAGGTAATGATATGTGGTGAGTTACAGATAAAAAAAATGGCAGACCTGACTGGGAATCAAACCCGGGACCCCGGCATAATAGCCAGTTGCGAATGAATGCTAATTACGAATGAATTGCCTTCTTTGCTATTGCTGTCACTGGTGTTTTCATTATCAGTCTCTCTAGTATCTACCTAATCGTTTTCTTTTTTTACTAGGTTTCAACAAAACTGTTAAAGAATAGCTTCTTCATGTCCTTAATTTCCTTCTTTATTTTTTGAATTGTGTAAAGAGAAACATCACAGTAGTTGGCCACTTGCTTACGGCTTTTGTTAAGAGGCACGGATAGGCATTTTGTTTAGCTTCAACTCCACAACATTTTGTTACATTGTGTTGAGCACTGTGAATAGTTTGACCACATTTTCGAGAAACCGACATTTGTGTTTACGGTAACAAACAGTTACAGGTCATTTGTTCTAGCTAGAAGCTCTCCCTGCCTCCAATGCTCTGCTCTGTGCCACTGAGCTGTTCTGTTTAGTGGTGGGGGAAGCACCTCGTACTTGTAACAGAGTATACGGTTAGAAAGAGTGGGAATGATGATTAAGTGAGAAGGAGACAACAGTTGCCCCGTTGAAACTATCCCTACTCTACCTACTCGCCCTCCCTCCCCTTACAAGCTTCTTCCAAAAACAAATGTACTGTATGTATATTCGTACATTTAACCTACAAAAGGTTCCGTGATATACTGTATATGCTCTGGGTATAATATAAGTTGTTATGTTTGTTGTACTGAAATCAAAGCAGTCGCGCATGCGCACTGATGCTGTTCCCCCTTTACCCCTCGTTGCAAACACGGGCAAACTCCTGACTCAAATGACTATATCAGAAGAACTACTGTCCCATAGCCGAGCGAATGAGAGGGAGATATGTGGCATAACTACGCATGCACTCAAAGGTCTTTACCGTTATAATCGAAATCTGAAAACATACTACAGTCATTATCTTGGTTGTTAGTTTACTGCATGGATAAACGCTTGCTCACTACAATGAGTAAGATTATACGACAATGTTATTGGGTAGGCGCGTATGAGTTGTGCGAGTGAGAACGTTATCCATTCTCTCACTCCCACGGCTAGGGGACTTCCACTCATCTGAATACTGTCCGTGGGTGTTGTTTTCACCATTCACTGTAGATGGCGACACACAATATAATTCATGTAGTTTGGATAGTACCCCCTCACTACTACAAACATGATAATTACAATTAAAATGTTACTACTACAAATGCAATCTGTGACAGTAGTGGTGACGTAATGCATACCTCTCAGCTGCTGCACAAAGCTTGGCAACGGGCAGTACACTTTAGTCATGGGACGGTGGCACAGTGAAATAGGTGAGCTAGCACACCCCACACCCCGCTCCGTACACTTGAGTGAACGGCACAGAGCGTGCCATACAATTGAACGATGAGATGGGGTGAACTGTGCCAGTGAGCTAGTAGATTCTAATACATACACCACTCACCTCACCTATCTGAATAAACAGACTGTGAGTCAAGCTGAGGGTGACTTTCACTCACAGCACGTTGTGTTTGCACGTGCGTCAACCGGAACTTTCATGCATCCCTTTCGACAAACAAATTTTTGTCATGTGTCTTATCTTTGTTTCATACGCATGTGGTAAAATAGTTAGAGTACAGTACAATGGTATTTTACAACCACTTGTCTCAGGGTTGTTGTAGTAACGTATGAAAGAATAATGACCTCCTCTCTGCAACGTCACAAACAGGCAGAGTTTGATACGATATTAATAGTTTCCATGCAGCATTCAGGTAGCCCTTGCTATGATGCAACTAGAGAAAAGTGATTTAGTCGTGGAGCGGATGTACAAGTCAACTCTGTGCAGAGAGAGAGCGTGCTGCGTGGGGAGAAATGCTCGGTGGGCTGGTTGTAGCTCACCCTCACCGCTCACTTAAAAGGACAACTTGGTCATGAGTGTCACATCACATCACTTGATACACTGTCATCTTTCTTTTCTAAAAAAAAAAGGATAAAACACCTGTAGGGTGTTTTATTAAGAACACAACCCTATCTTTAAAAGCCACTATCTTTTCCTTATAAAAAACCATTGGTGACACAATATAACGAAACGACTGCTGTCACCACACTAATGCTTGACTGGAACATTTCAACTGTCTAGTAGGTAGTTGGCCTTGAGTACACTGTTGCCAACATACCGATTGGGGGATTTATTACTTGTATCATCTAATAATCAGGGTTGCGTTCTTAATAAAACACCCGTTAGAATTAAAATCAAACTACTATCACAGGCAAGAGAATAAAATGTACATAGGAACTAGTAATATGACAGTCATGAAGTAATAAAAGGCTGTAAAGAGGCCACAAAAATAATTTAAAAAATCTGGTGTGAAACACTCACACAACTTTCTCTTGCCAATGCAAATCAGTAACAATAAACCTAACATTAGTAATAAAACATTAGAAATAAACAAACAACTAACCTCATTACAATAAACATAACCTAATTTTAATCATATATGAAAGACGCAAAATGAAAATCATCCTCATTTGGCTTAAAAATATGGAAAATCGCTCTTTCACACTAAACTAGGCACTGTACAAAACATTGCTCTAAATGAAAGTTGTAGATCTTTTAATTTCCTATACATTTAATTATATACACTTTTGTCATAAATACATACTAAGGCTGAAATCCTAAAAACATAGATTTGTCACACGTTTTCGTGAGAGAAAAACAGAAAATCACTAATTATCGCTAAACTAAACTTTATACAAAAAAATGTTATAAATAAAAGTTGTAAGATTTCAAATTCTCTACAACTTTTATTAAATACATTTTCGCGCTAAAATGCACATTAAAGCTGTAATCTTAAAAAAACAATTTTTTTTTATGAAAACGGCCTCACCAAGAATTTCAGGAAACATGGTGCCTACTCTATCTTGTAGAGCATAAACTATTTAGTAAACCAGGTGATTTTAAAAAAAATTGTAGGACCAGTTTTTGAGAAAATCGCAAAAAAGTGAAAAATTACACGAGTAAACTACTACTTTTGGTTGACCGATTTTGATGAAAATGTTCGTTTCGCGTCCGGTAGTGGTATGTAACTTAAGTTTTAAGTTCGTATGATGTTCCGTTTTTGAGATATTCTGTTCACACACACATACAGACTAATAGCTAAAAACATGTTTTTTGGGATCAGGGGGTCTGTTTACGTGTAGATCCAGTGAAAATTTGATTTCGAAAAATTGATATGAAAACAATACTTTCCTTCCTATATGTTCATATAGGCAAGAGAGAGTAATATATTGTTACAACTCTAAGAAAACAATGAATAAAATGAGTTTATGAAAATAAGTTATTAAACATTTAAAACAATTCAGTTCACGCACTTTTATTAACAATAAAATAAAATGAACAATATCCGTTACGAAATTAATGTCCATTAAATACAATTACAATGTCTGTTGACAAAATAACAAAACTTCACCGTAACGAAGAATCCAATTAGTACAATTTAGACCACTAACAGTAACACGTCACCCATTCAAACCGCGGCCGCATCCCAACAATGGAATCCTTCTTTTTACTTTCTCTTGCCTATATGAATATATAGGAAGGGAATTATTGTTTTCATATCAATTTTTCGAAATCGAGTTTTCACCGGATCTACACATTTTCAGACCCCCTGAACCCACACAAACATCTTTTTAGCGATTGGTCTGAGTGTGTATACAAAATATCTCAAGAACGGAACATCGTACGAACTTAAAACTTAAAACTTAAATTACATACCACTACCGGACCTGACACCAACATTTTCATCAAAATTGGTCAACTGGAAGTAGTAGTTTATTCATGTAATTTTTCACTTTTTTGCGATTTTATCAAAAACTGATCCTACAATTTTTTTTAAAATCGCCTTATTTACTTAATTTTTTATGCTCTACAAGACAGGGTAGGCACCATGTTTGCTGAAATTCTTGGTCAGGGTAAATAAAAACGCAGGGTTGACAAAAACCAACAAAAGAAAAATCCTACAGCGTCTGTCTTGCATCAAGCGGCTTGTAGGTCAGCGTCTGTACACCATGTTAGGTGCGGCTGTTCGTATACATCTTGCCTTAAACAGTAAGAGGTGGACCTGATTGGCTTTTGGCCAATCACCAATGGCTTTCTATCAATATGGAAGGTACGACTTTATGTAAACAAATTACCCCAGGGGGACAATCCCCTGCCAGGAAAAGGTTACAGGTATCGAGTGGTCATTCGGATTCTGGGGGACCACAACATAGAGTTTTGGGTGGATCGAAGCATCCTGGAGGTCACTCACAAGTTTTTTCTAAACCTAAGATTAGACCGAAACACATTAACTATATTGCAACTCTGAATGTACAGTCGCTCATCAAGTTGGGTAAATTGCGGACAATCACAGATTTCTTAGACAAGAAAAATATAATGATAACAGCCATACAAGAAACTCGTTACATGGATGGTGAACCTTTTGAATCTAGAGGATATAGAATATATAAGAGCAGATCCACAAGTAGAATATTGAGGGGTGCACCTATTTTTGGCAGTGGTTTTATCGTTTCAAACAAGATAATAAATTCCATAATAAGTTTTGACCCCATCGATGAGAGAACAACAGCATTAACCTTCAAGGCCGCAAATAAAGTCTATACTACACTTAATGTCCATGCGCCAACCAATGAGAAAAATAAAAAAAGGGAGACTCGACACGTTGTAGATGAGTATTGGGAGCAACTGGACGGCTACATGGGCAAATTACCACCTAAACAGAGCACAATTCTGATGGGAGATTTCAATGCTCAGATTGGGAAGGAAAAGAAACATAGAAGGATAGTGGGTAAATATTCCGCCCATAAAAGAACCAATATAAATGGGGAACGATTCATTAGCTTATGTGGTAGCCATAATATTGTCCTTAAATCCACTTTCTTTAAGAGGAAGCCAACGAAACTAACAACGTGGCTCTCACCCAATCCAATTTGCGGTGAAAAACAATTGGATCACATAGCTATAAGTAAAAAATCAAGTAAAGAAATTATGAACGTCAGAGTAATAAAATCGGCAAATATAGAATCAGATCACTACATCTCCATAGCTAAATTTAGGATAAAACCTGAAGGAAGGAATTGCAAGGATTCCCAAGTATGGTGTAGAGAAATTGTGTCCTGAGGCACTGACCAGGGAACTACGGAATAGGGATATGGAAGGATGGAATAACATAAAGACCAATCTCATTGAATCGGCAGTGAAGGTGGCACCGTTCAAGAAAAAGCAAAGGCAGACATGGTGGAACACACAATGCGACGCAGTCTTGGAAGGGAGACAAAGAGCATGGGAAAAATGGAATGCAAATAGGATGGAGGCAAACAGAGAAAATTTAATGGAAAAAAGAAGATTAGCTACAAAAACTTTTAAAAGAGAAAGATTAGCGTATATGAAAAGGGAACTGGACCAAATTAATGAAGAATTTAAAAGGCGCAACACTAGGAATTATTATCGGATATTCAAGAAGCAACTAACCAAATTTACACCCCCAACTCTTCAACTTCACAACCAAAAAACAGGCAGAGTGGCGCACTCAAAAGTGGAAAATTGTATAATACTGGCGGACTTTTTTGAGAAGCTCCACAATTGCCCAAAAGTCCCGACACAGTTTGTTTTTGTTGGAGGTAACGAAGCGCATGTGGACTCGGCTCCACCTGACGTGAAAGAAATAAAAGCAATCATACATTCACTTAAAAACAATAAAGCATCGGGAGAGGATGGAATTAAAGCAGAGTTGTGGAAAGTTGTAGACGACACAGTCATCATGGAACTAAAAAACATAATTGATGAAATCTGGAGGGAAGAGAAACTCCCAGAAGAATGGAAAATGGCTATCATCCATCCACTTCACAAAAAAGGAGCAAGGACTGATCCAAATAATTATAGGGGCATATCTCTTCTCCCTGTTACATATAAAATTCTGTCCAAGGCGTTACTAAGTCGGGCTGAACCTCAACTGGACCCACAGTTGGGAGAGTATCAAGGAGGGTTCAGGAAGGGTAGGTCCTGTATTGAGCAAATTTGGTTATTGAAAACAGTCTTGGGAATGAGGAATCTGAGAAACAAAGAGACAACGGTTACTTTCGTGGATTTTCAGAAGGCCTATGATTCTATAGACAGGAAATTGCTCATAAGCGTCTTAAAGGATTTTACACTCGATAGTAAAACCACTAACATAATTCAAGATACACTTACAAACACATGTTCGAAAGTAAGGTTCATGGGGGAATTCTCGCAGAAGTTTGAAATAGGAACTGGGGTTAGACAGGGTGATGGGCTTTCGCTGCTACTTTTTAATTGTGCCCTGGAGAAAATAATCAGGGAATGGAGGAAATCCGACACGAAGGGTGTGACACTCGGTAGAGGAAAGGACGCGCTATATGTAGATTGTTTGGCTTTTGCGGACGATATCGCTTTAATCACAGACACTCCAGAAAATGCCATCATTCAAGTCGAAAATCTTATAGTTCAAGCTAGAAGAATAGGACTACAAATATCGTTTCCTAAAACAGAGTTCATAACAAATGTTAGACAGTGTATGAATTACTTACCTGTACAACAAAATAAAATCAAGAAAGTAAACGTGTTTAAATATCTAGGAGAGGAGAGTGGGTTAACATCAATGGCAATGAGAGGATAAGTCTTGAGAAAAGAGCAGATAGAATGGGTAATGCCTTTAAAAATACCAGAAGAATTTACAATAAAAAAGTTTTATCATGGGGTGCAAAAATCAGACATTACGAAACAGTGATAAGGCCAGAAGCGTTGTATGGTGCGGAAACGCTTAAAATTAAGCTAAAAGGAGGTATAAATAAAGTGATGGGCGCAGAAAGGAAAATAATGAGAAGTATATTGGGGCCTAGGAAACTAGATGCAGAATACAATAGACCCCGAACAAATAAGGAAATATATAGCAGAGTTGAAAACATTATCCACACAATGAGGAAAAGAAGACTTATATTTTTTGGTCATATAGCGAGAATGGACAATAATCGGCTGGCAAAACAGGTCTATGAGAGGATAATGAAACTTAAGATTAAGCCAGCATGGTTCACCGAAACGCTGTCAGATTGCTTAACGGCAGGGATTACCACTGAAGACATATGCAATAGAGAGGTTTTTAGGGGTAAAGTTGAGAGAGTGACCTTTTGGGAGGAAAGTGAGAGGAGGAGGTGTGAACCTCACAATATGGACCAACTGAGGATGGACAGATCGAGAAGGATGAGGGAGGTGTGGGTGAGGAAGAGAATGGAGCAGCATAGGACATGAAGAAACACCCCAAATATTGATTTAACGTGCTCTCGTTAAAGAGCTATTCGAAAAAAAAAAAAAAATTGTAGAGAATTTAAAATTCTACAACTTTTATTTCAAACGTTTTTTTTGTAAAAAGCTTAGTTTAGCGGTAATTAGCAATTTTCGGTTTTTTTCTCACAAAAACGTGTGAAAAATCGGTTTTTTTAAACGAAATTAAAAGATCTACAACTTTTATTTTGAGCATTTTTCTCTACAGAGCCTAGTTCAGTGTGAAGGAGTGATTTTCCGTATTTTTAAGGCAAACTGAGATAGATTTTCATTTTGCGTCTTTCATATATGATTAAAATTAGGTTATGTTTATTGAGGGTAGTGTTTTGTTTATTTCTAATGTTTTATTACTAATGTTAGGTTTATTGTTAATTATTTACACTGGCAAGAGAAAGTTGTGTGAGTGTTTCACACCAGATTTTTTATATTTAATCAGTCAGCTCTTTATGAACAGCTGATTTCATTTTCGCTGCTTCATTATAACACCTATGTATATATTTTATTTTTATTTATATTTTATTAAACATCCTATGTAGGATTTTTAAACAGCCGTATTACTTAAAATTGAAATATATATTTTCTAACCACCAGAATACGGTAACATAAAACACTTACCAATGTTTATAGCGCTTTCGTGTATCTTGTACACATCTTCAGTAAATTAACATTTAAAACTTCCTGCTCCTACCATGGTAGATAAGGAATAGTAGATTCTTATATTTAAAACAGTCTTTATAAATACAGTAACAGGGAAAAATTAATGAACACACAAATTGAATACGACAATCAACTGATTAAGTTGGCAAGACTGTTTTAAATATAAGAATCTACTATTCCTTATCTACCATGGTAGGAGCAGGAAGTTTTAAATGTTAATTTACTGAAGATGTGTACAAGATACACGAAAGCGCTATAAACATTGGTAAGTGTTTTATGTTACCGTATTCTGGTGGTTAGAAAATATATATTTCAGTATATATTTCAATATATGCATTGGCAAGAGAAAATTGTTTGAGAGTTTCACACCAGATTTTTTTTTATGTTTTAAGATCGGTAGGAAGTTAGTAGTGTTTGTGATTTGTTAAACGTTGCAGTGCCAGATACAGTGGAGGTGTTTGAAAAGAGAGATTTAAATGCGACTGGAGTCTCTTTGGCGTGGACATCTGTGAAAAAATTTCCAGCTTGTGTGAGGGCGTTCCTGCTCTCTTATCGGCCTATTCCGAACAGGTCAACTCAATTGGAAGAGGAACATCATCAGCTGCTTGATGGAGACGTGCGTAGTTACAGGTTGAGTTCATTAGAGCCATGCACCAGGTACTTGTTCTCTCTATACTCTGTGGGAGACGAGCAAAGCAAAAGTCAGAGCTATGACTTGAATATCACCACCCGCGAACATGGTATGTGATTTCATTTTCATTTTATTCCTACTCATTATAATTCTCACAAGTTGTCCCTAAAAATATTCAAAAAACAATGTGTCACTGGATGGTGACATCAAGTGGCAACCTTATTTGTTTGGTGGCCCTGAAAAGGGCCGTTTAAGTGGTAGTCGTCGTGGCGGTCGGAGGCTGGGCGACACGGTGTGTTGTGGTCCAGTGGAGACATCATCTTCTTCCCTCGCAGTAGTGTGTCGATGGCTGCTTCGTCAGGTCCAGTGGGCGTAATGGTCGGTCGAGGGACCGCTGTGGGCATCGCTTGCATCAGTGGGCGATGACGGTCCAGTCGACGGCCTACGGTGATGGGTCGGCAAGCAAAAGAATCATCTTCTCTCTTGCAGGGTCGTCTATTAGTCTTTACTGGAGTCCGGCAGCCGTGTGTTGTGGTGGACGTCTTGTCTGCTGTCTGGTTCGAAGTGAATCCCTTGGAGTCTTGATCATTGCAGCGCTCTTTTTATGGTAGGAGGCGGCTACTGGCTTGGCCTTAATGACAAAGGTCTCTGTCGGTGCACCGACAAAGGGCCTACTTTGCCGACAAAGGCCGGTAGAAGTATTGAAGGCCGGCAACACAGTAAATGATTAATTAGAAGGAGTGGCGGTGACAAATTCTTTAAGGTAAGACTTTAAGGTAAGTGTTATTCTGCTACTCAGAGTACACTAAAATATGATTACCTGTAAAACTGGCAGGTGGAGTGTTAATTATTTGCACGATAAACTAGAAAAATAGAAAAGGAAAAGAGCAAAAGAAGGAGAAGAAACAGAATATAAAGAAGAAGACACAAAAGGCGGAAGAGAAAAAATAAAACAAGAAAGAGAAAAAAAATAAAGGAAAACCAGAGATAAAGAATAAGAGGAAATACAGGAGAAACCAAAGATGTAGGAAAAGAAAACTTTTTTTGTTTGCTTTCCATACGACTGTTTTGCATGTACTTCTAATGCAGGACTCACCTGAACGGGCATCGAACCCGGGACCCAATGTATAGGTGTCAGATGAACTAATGTCCCATAGCCAAGTGAGAGGGAGATATAATATGGCATAACTACGCATGCGCTCAAAGGTCTTTACTGTTATAATCCGAATCTGTTAACATACTACAGTCGTTATCTTGCTTGTTAGTTTACTGTATGCATAAACGCTTGCTCACAACAATGAGTAAAATCATACGACAATGTTATTGGGTAGGCGCGTATGGGTTGTGCGAGTGAGAGCGTTATGCATTCTCTCACTCCCACGGCTAGGGGACTTCCATTCGTCTGAATACTGTAGTTATAAAATGTTATTGTAATCAAATAGAAAACTTACAAGTACATCATTTTTCTACATAGTCCCCTTGCTTTCAAAGCACTTGGTCCATCGTTGTTCAAGTTTCCTGATGCGCTCATAAAAGAAGGTTTTTGGTTGAGATGCGAGCCAGGAATGCACCGCTTCTTGCAATGCTTCGTCCGGGGTAAATCGACGGCCCTTTAATGCCTCTTTGAGTAGACCAAACAAGTGATAATCAGAAGGAGCAAGATTGGGACTATATGGAGGATGAGCCGATACTTCAAAATTGAGTTTCTGGAGTGTTTCAGCGGTGCGGGCAGCAGTATGCGGACGGGTGTTGTCGTGCAACAACACACCTTTTGACAGCAGTCCTCAACGTTTGCTTAGAATTGCAGGCTTTAGCTTGGCAGTAAGCATCTCACTGTAATGTACACTGTTTATTGTTGTTCCCCTTTCCTGATAATGTTCCAGTACTGGACGGACCTTGTGAGTTTCAAAAAACCTTAAGCATCAGTTTTCCTTCGGACGGTTGGGTCTTAAATTTTTTCTTGCACAGCGAATTTGGATGTTTCCATTCCATACTCTGCCGTTTACTCTCCGGCTCGTAATGATGGATCCATGTTTCATCACCAGTAATGATCCTGTCTAAGAAGTTGTCCCGTTCGTTACCATAGCGTTCCAAATGTTTTTTGCAGATGTCCAAGCGCGTTTGTTTACGCAACAATGTCAGTTGTTTTGGGACCCATCTTGCACAAACTTTATGAAACCGAAGTGTGTTGTGAATGATTTCGTAGGCAGAACCGTGGCTAATTTGCAGATGATGTGCCACTTTGTCAATAGTTACTCGTCTGACTAAGAGAATTATTTCATGTGAATGCTCAATGTTTTCTTCATTTACAGCGGTAAACGGTTGTCCGGCTCTTTCATCTTGCGTAACACTTGAGCGACCATTTTTTGAATTTTTCAATCCATTCGTAGACATTCCATTGTGGCAAAATACTGTACCAAAAGTCATCTATGAATTTCGGCCACTGATACACCTTCCGACCACAAAAAACGGATCACTGAACGTTACTCTTGTTTGGTGCAAATAGAAAGCGGAGCAGCCATGATTAACAGCACGACAGCGATAACGAAACTAACCTAGCTGCTTGAAACTTGCATACATTGGCTATAACCACAAATAAACATAGCATGCGTCATCAACGCAAAACGACAGTACTGCCAACATAAACCAAACTATTACTAAATTGCGGATAGTATGTTTTTACTAAAATATACTTTGCGTTTCGATAATGGCAGTATAATTAAAACACAATTTCTGAACTAGGCAGTTCTTGCTAGAAACGCTTAAATAGTTATAACATTGTTTTTGTTTTGCCTCCATGAGACTCCATGAGGAGTATAGAACATGTCGTCAGATATAACACCTGAAATACATACCCTATAACAATCACACAATGTATCACACTACTATCAAGAAAGAAATTCTTGTATGCTGTAAAAAGTTTCACCGATCAAGTAATTTTTCAGATTTTTTTTAAAGGAATTCAAATCCTCACAACATTTTAAAAATTGGGGTAATTTATTCATGAATTTTTTCCCTGCATTAGTAGGTTTTTGTTGAAGCAATTTTGTGGAGTGATTAGCCACATAATAATCATTCCTGTTTCTCATGTTATGATTGTGAACATTGAAATTCTGCATAAAATTATTTTACCTAACATACATAATCACCTCAAAAATGTAGGGGGAGGACACTGTAAGCAATTTAAGCTCCTTAAATAGTGGCCTGCATGAGGTTAGCTGGTTAGCTCCCACCATACACCTAATAGCTTTCTTTTAAATTTTAAAAACCCTATTCATATTACTCTTGCTAGAATTACCCCATACTAAGATACCATAACGGATATGAGACAGAATGAGGCCATGGTTAGCTGCCATTAGTAATTATTTATCATTTAATCTGGCAATTTGTTTTAGTGCAAATACCCCAGATGATATTTTACTACAAACTTGATTGGTATAGAAGTATTCTTCTTCTTCTTCTCTTCATGGTTTAGGTTTTGGCCTGTTCCGACATCACTCTCTTTAGCTCCATCTTTTCCTCGGTCTACCCAGAGCTCTTTTGCCTTGTGCTTCATATTCCCACATGTGTTTCAGTATTCTTCCATCCATCATTCAGTTTAGATATTCCTTCCATCTTTTCTTGTACTTGCCACTAGTAAATTGTAAATTGCGGCAAGGTTTAAAAAGTTGTGACAATTTAAGTCATTTTTTTTAAAAAATGTTTAAAAAAATTTTTAAAACAGTATTTGATTGATGAAACATTTTGCAGTGTGCACGAATTCCTTTCTAAAAAGTTTTGATTGAAAAATATTTAACTTGTAATTAAACAAATATTGTGTACTATTTGATACAAAGGGGTTCATGACAAGCCTACTCAGTTAAGCAGTAGCGGAAAAAAATAATTGGTAAGTGATGAATTTATTATTGTGTTTGACTTATTTATTTTTTATTTTGTGTGATATTTGATACAATGGGGTTCATGACAAGCCTACTGAAGTAAGCAGTAGCAGAAACAATTTTTTGTGGTAAGTGATGAATTTATCATTGTGATAAACTATCACTTTATCAGTTTTATGTTGACATGTCCTATACTGCCTTTGGAGTCTCCTGGATGCAAAAAAAAAAACGTTAAGATTCTCTTATGTACGCTAACAACCTACAGTTCCTCTCGTATGTCCTCACTTCGTATGTGGTCCACTCTTGAGCATCCTTTTACTGCTCGCAGAAAACTCATTTCTGCCGATTTACAACTTTATTTAAATTTTGCAACTGAAAAAACAAATGTTGGAATCGGCAGAAATCGGTATAGAATTGCCAAGACAAAGATCTATCTAGAGATACTGCTAGGAACTTCACTGTTTGTACATGCTCTAAACTATTATTGCGAATAAATTGTTAAATTAGTTGTTGTTTCCGTGAACAGTTCCAGAAAGAGTGAGAAATGCGGCTGTGTCAAGAAGAGGTGGTTCATTGTTGGTGGAGTGGCAAGAGCCAGCCGTAGCCAGAAACTGCGTATCCAAGTACAGAGTTCGTTACAGAGTGTTAAACGACACGCAACCACCACTCACTTCTACTCAGGTACGACAACTCCAACTGCCAACAACTATTTTTACCTTTTCCTTTTATTAACCCTTTCAATTCCAAATTTTTAAACTGTATACAAAAGAATATAACATGTGTACATTGTTTCAAACATTTTACTGATATTTAAGTGTAATAAAATCACTTTTACACCTTTAAACCCTTTTGATGGCCTGACATGTACGTCACATTAGGACTTGGTGGTATGAAAGTTCCCACCAATAAAAATAAGTCAAATTATTTTCAGGCTTCCTAAACAAAACAATATTCTCTTACTTAGATTTATTGTAACAAAAAACTAAGTATGATTTTAATATTATTTAAGACTTCAAAAATTTTACAAAATTAAAAAATATTGGTAAAATGGATAAAATCACTATTTAGCAACAGTTTAAAAAAATACTACTTGTACATACATACAATATATTCAAAGAAATGTTACATTATTTTAGTAAATGAAATAAACTTCTGAAACCAATATTTAAAAAATAATTTAAAAGAAATTAATGGTTGCCTCCATGGCACAATGGTCAGCATACTACATTGCAAAGCGGAGGTCTCAGGTTCGAATCCTGACTAGGGTACAGAAGATTATTCCACTTCACACCCAGCATTCTTTAATCCAAAGTTGTCTCTAACATCTAAAATGTTGAGGTCTGTTATTTCACTACAATATGCCTTCTATGTCACACTCGGTTAGAAAGGGTTAACCCTTTGCCCTTGAATGGCCACAGCTGTTACCGAGTTAGCTCATCATTGTTTTCACAGCGTTGTGCGTCTCAGGTCGTACGGCCACCATTCTGCTATCCCTCTGCTACACCAGCTTGTATCAAGTTTTTTGTTTCAATCTGTAAACGTGGTGTTGCCACCGGCTTGTAGTAGTGCAGCCTGTAGAGCTCATAGGACTGGCCAGGCATCTGGCGGCATAGTTCAAAAATGAAACATCGAAGGGGGAGGAAGGGAGGTTGTCTTCGCCGCTGCCTAAAAGATTAGGAGCAGCCGCCGACGTAGCGAACACCTTTCACCGCTGCCTCTGAAGAGGAGCAGTCACCGATGAAGCGAAGCCGGGGTCGTCTATACCGCTGCCTAATCTAATAGGAGCGCGTCGCCAATGCAGTGAGCACCTTTTACCGCTGCCCCTGAAGGGGAGCAGTCGCTGGTGAAGCGAGGGGTTGGGAAGGGAGGTGCAGATGACGAAAGAACTAACTCAATGTTGAGCTGTCAAATTCCCGTATCGATCCTTGATCACACAGAACTCGAAACTGTCTAGTCACCTTCAACTATCGCATCAGCCGGTGGGTAGATACTATATGTTGCCACTTGGTAGATGCACTGCAAGAGGTGTGACTGGTGCGCTATCTATCGGTGGCAGCAGCGGCAACAGTGGGCAAAACATGAACTACGGACCGGCGTAAAAGTAGTACAGTATCACGTGATAAGGCGTAACGTTTTACACATTAAAAATCCGAAATGAATTCAAAGTCTAATATTGTGATGTTTTATTGAAAGCTAATGAAATGGCAAATACAATGACATTTTAAGTTTGCTAAGAATTGTAAAACATAATAAAATATTAAATATGGACAAAATTATTACTGTTACTTTAGATACTATTTACAATTTTTCTTTTGCCTATGAGTGGTGCAACATGCCGGAAAAATACTAAACAATTTTAAATAAATTGCGTAGAATGGCCACCTATGCTGGCTGGACAAGCTGAAGAGGAAATGAGTGAGTAGTGGCCACCCACCAGTGTTGGCCGTACAACCTGACAGGATTATACTAGTAAAAATAACAAGCAGCTGATATAGAATATCAGAATATCAGTTACTTACTCTCTGTCACTTTTAAGACAGAACGAATGCTTCACCTTAGAAACTAGTGAACAAATTCACTCACTCATTCACTTGAGACCCACCAGGTGGTCTATAGGTAAAGTCGCGCCAAAATCAGCTGTTTAACAGCTGATTTTTGGAGACAAAGGGTCCTGGTTCAAATCCTAGTAAAGGTAGTTACTTTTATATGGATTTGAATGGTAGAGAGTGGTTGTGGGTGTAGTTAGATGGTAACCATACTCTGTGAGTGTGTCTGTAGAAGACTACACCACCTCATTTACACGTCATACACATCATCCTCATCTCATTGGGTCATCTCATTGCTTATTATTCTAAATTGAACTGATTGCAACGTACTACACATGTTAGGAATAAAAAAAATCCATTCACTGTTCACAGTTAATAGATGAAATGACAAAATATGTTTACTCTTCTTTAAGGCGGCCCCTATGATAGCTACATAAGATAAATGTTGGTCTGTTCACTGGGCTTAGTGCACTCCTTGTCGCCTCTCTTTTGATAACCGGCACGTCCATTCTTTTTTACTTCAATTTTTACTCACTCTTCTCTGCCTCTCTCTCGCTCTTTCTCTCTCCCTCTCTCAGTCTCTTCCCTTTGTTATGTTTTTCATCTACTAGACTAAACAAAACGAGGGTAGTTCTTTTAAATTTCTGGTTGCAGTAACATAATTACATTACAGTGTTATTTTTATTGCACACCGTGTTCTACCTAGCTATAGGGTGATTCAAAAAGAGCGCCGGTTTTGATATATCAAATTAAGAGATTTATTTTATTGAAAAACTGAAAATAAATACATCAACAAGTTCATCTTACCTTCCGATTTTATGTATGAAAAATGATGTCATGCATGTGTCCTCCTCTACTGCGCTGGCACGCATCAACTCTGTCCATGAAATTGGATATTACTGCACGACAAGTTTCAACTTCCATTTGCCCGATAACCCGTCGAATTTCCTCCTTCAAGTCATTGATGTTTCGGGGTTTATTGGCATACACCAATGACTTCAGATGACCCCAAAGATGAAAGTCACAAGGCGTCAAGTCACACGACCTTGGTGGCCATTGATGGTCGGAATTACGAGAAATGATACGATCCTGGAACCGTTCACGGAGCAACAACATTGTTTCTCGTGCAGAAACTGAATTTTATACGGGTGATATTGGAGATCGTACCGAAGAATTTTCTGTACAGAAGAACATCGTAAACCCAATTGTTGAGAACGGCGACGTATTGATTTTGCTGGGCTAACAGCCACACTGTCACGAACCAACGCAACGTTCTGCTCAGTTTGGCCAGAACGACGACGTCCAGAACTTTTAAGGTCGACTGTTGAACCCGTCTCAAAAAACTTTTTCATGAGCCTGCGAACTGTTGATTCATTCGGTGCTTCATTACGTCCTAGAGTACCGCAAAGTCGCCTGACAGTAGCCGCATAACTCTCTCCACTCTGGTAAAATGTTATGATGATTAACACTCGTTGTGCAATAGTAAACTTCTCCATGGTTAGACACAGACTGCGAGAGTACTACACTGCGAACAAGAGAAACTACAACTGAATCGTCAATCGGAATGTTCTCCGAAATAGAAATGAGGTCTAACAATGTTGCCAACCGATAAACAAAAATTTACCAGCCGTTTAAAAACCGGCGCTCTTTTTGAATCACCCATTATTTTATTTATAATGTGCATTGTTAATTTTTTCAGTTGTAAGTATTGTTTCTTGTACTTACTCTTTTTTATACAAAATGTTTTTTTTATTACCTTCTAATTTAGGATACATTGTGTTAATCAGTTTTAGGCTAAATTTTTATTTGAGTCATATATGTTGCCCATTTTTTTAATTTATCAAAACTTCAGTTGTTATCATGAAATAACAACCGAAAACATTATTATTATTATTTGATGACAACTGCTGAAAAATGTACTAACTATATACACACAGTTATTACTAAATCAGTTGTTGTTTAGGTCATCAGCCGAAAGGGTGGTTTGAACGTGTAGAGGTTTTACTAAGTAAAACGAGGAGTGAGGTGGTTTACCATTGCCACAACTCACTCAGTGGAAAAGTACGCTTATCAGCATGCCGGGCCCTCTGAAAAGCACATATTTTCCACTCGGCAAATAACACCTTCACTTCATTCACCACAAGGTCTGGCTGTATAGTGAAATTCATTACTTTCAGAGGAGGTAGTGTCTGATTAGTGACACCTCTACCTCTTCTGTTGTTAAATGATTCACTCATTTAATTGGGTGACCATGTGATAAGAAACACAACTATTTATTTTAGCCCTGCAACTAACAGATTGAGTGTAAATAATTTGACACTACACCTGTCTGTTATGGGCGAACTAAATCACAAGTAACTATTAATAGTGTTGGTGAACGCAAAATCACTGTCACCGTGATCACGGTGACTGGTTGAAACAGTGAACGCTCTTCACTAGTTGGAATACAAAATGGTAATGGTAGTGTATTTTTGTTGTTCTGTTGTCAGGTGGATTTGGAGTCAGATGAGCGTGAAGTGACTCTCTCCAATTTAACGGCTTGTGTTCAATATGAGGTGGCCATTACTGTTGTTACACCTCTGCAACTCCAATCTGAGCCAGTGATTCTGAATGAAACCACTTCACCACAAGGTATGCCTAACTGACATTAGTTCTTCATTAACTCTACCAGCAACCACATATAAAATATAGTAGATTTGTTTTTGGAAGAACCTTGTAAGCGGAGGGCGAGTAGGTAGAGTTGGGATAGTTTCAACAGGGCAAGTGTTTCCTCCTTCTCACTTAATCATCATTCCCTCTCTTTCTAACTGTATACTACTCTGTGTTACAACTACTACGCTAGACTAAAAACTTTATATTTTCTGTTGTCTTTTGCCTTTCTCCATCTGAATCCCATATCTTTAATAATTTTCCACAGCGACCATTTATTTCATTTGAAATTAATTTCTTCCGCAAAACGGGGAGTAACAAATTCAAATTGGCCATTCAGCGTTTGTTTTATGAAAATCATTTATTGTTTTTCTCACAACACACTTATCAAAATTGTCCACTTCACTCTTCACTTTCCTTCTCATTCTTTTCTTAGTTGGTGTTCTGATTAGCACATCAGGGTTTTTTCTTTTTTCTTCCAAAATTCTTTGAACTGTACTACGTGAAATCCCCATAGCTCTGGCGACACGATTTTGCACATCGGTCAGTAAAATTGGTCCGTTTTGTTCAGCTTCTTTTTTCATAAAATTGTGTACACTGACGATATACTCCCTAGCCTGACCATGTATTACCTGCCTTTTCCGTATTACACTAGCACTCGTGCTCCAATTTTCACTACCACAACTAGGTTCCATTTTAATAACTAAATAAATAAAAAAATAGAAACGAAACAAAGAATACAAACAAAAAATTAATATAAAACAAAAGCAAACAGCAAAAGAGTAAAAACAGTAGGTACATAAAACAGTAGGCCTACTACCAAATGCACGAGTTGAAGACTTGTGAAGGGAATAGAACAACAAAAATATAAAATTACAACATACAGTCAATGTTTTTAGGATTTATAGTAATGGTATCAGACGAGCTAATGTCCCATAGGGGAGCGAGTGAGAGGGAGATATGTGGCATAACTACGCATGCGCTGAAAGGTCTTTACCCTAATAATGCAAATGTGAAAACATACTACAGTCGTTATCTTGGTTGTTAGTTTACTACATGCATAAACGCTTGCTCACAACAACGAGTAAAATTATACGACAATGTTATTGGGTAGGCGTGTATGGGTTGTGCGAGTGAGAGCATTATGCATTCTCTCACTCCCACAGGTAGAGGCCTCTCATCATGCGGTCTTGGGTTCGAATCCCATTCAGGCACGGCATTTTTTCATACGTTACAAAAAAACATTTCATCATTCACCGTCTGCATTAGCAGTAATTGCAGAACAGTCGGACGTTAAACCAAAAAAAAAAAAAAAACAGGTAGAGGACTGCAGTTCATATGAATATTATACAGTTAGGCTGTTAACGCTGCTAGCACTATGGAGAGACTGATCACTTGATCACTTCCCCCACGACTAAACAGAACAGCTCAGCGGCACACAGCGTTCGATCGTGGGAGAGCTTCCGCTAGAACAAATGACGTGTACATGTTAACTAGGAACCAAGTAGGTCTACTGGGTGGGTCAACGCATTCTGTTGGTGAACAAAAACAACGTATAAAAGTTGCACGCTTAATTTTCTCTTTAGGTAATGGAGTTTGTGACCATCTTGAAAGAAGTGATCATGATCACTTCTATAAAGAGCAATGGCTACTATCCAGGAGAAAGCTAGATGACGATTACGCTTATTCACAATTTTTTACTTTCTCTTGCCTATACAAATATATATAGGAAGGAAAGTATTGTTTTCATGTCCATCACAACAAATACACTCTTCACCCACCATATACACCTAAACAGACACCCTCAGCCCACACACACCACATGTTTTTACCTATTGGTCTGTGTGTGTACAGAATATCTCAAAAACGGAACATCGTATAAACTTGAAACTTAAGTTACATACCACTACCGGACCCGACACGAACATTTTCATCAAAATTGGTCAACTGGAAGTAGTAGTTTATTCGTGTAATTTTTCACTTTTTTGCGATTTTCTCAAAAACTGGTCCTATGATTTTTTTTTAAATCACCTGGTTTATTAAATTTTTTATGTTGTATAAAACAGGGTAGGTGCCATGTTTGTTGAAATTCTTGGTGAGGCTGGTTTCATATAAAAAAATTGTTTTTTTTTTTAAGATTGCGGCTTTATTATGCATTTTACCGCAAAAATGTATATAATTAGAATTGTAGAAAATTTAAAATTCTACAACTTTTATATCAAACATTATTTTTTTGTTTAACGCTTAGTTTAGCAGTAATTAGCGATTTTCTTTATTTTCCTTACGAAAAAATGTGAAAAATTGATTTTTTTAAGATTTTGGCCTTAGTATGCATTTTACGACAAAAGTGTATGTAATAAAATGTTTAGGAAATTAAAAGATGTACAACTTTTATTTAGAGCATTTTTTTGTACAGTGTCTAGTTTAGCGTGAAAGAGCGATTTTCCATATTTTTAAGCCAAACTGAGGTTGATTTTCATTTTGTGTCTTTCATATATGATTAAAATAAGGTTATGTTTCTGCCCATAACAGACAGGTGGAGTGTTAAATTATATACACTCAATCTGTTAGTTGCAGGGTTAAAACAAATAGTTCCCTCTCTTATCACATGGTCACCCAATTAAATGAGTGAATCATTTAATAAGAGAAGAGGTAGAGGTGTGTTAGGTGACACTAATCACAGTTATCTCCTCTGAAAGTAATGAATTTCATAATACAGTGTGGATTGTGTGGTGGAATGAAGTGAAGGTGTCATTTGCAGAGTGGGCCCGGCATGGTGATAAGTGTACTTTTCCACTGAGTGAGTTGTGTCAATGGTAAACCAGCTGACTCCTTGTTGTTACTTAGTGAAACCTCTACAGGTGGTTCAAACCAGCCTCCATTTGGCTGATGACCACCTAAACAACACCAACAAGGTTATGTCGTTTTGAGGTTAGTTGTGTTGTTTATTTCTAATAATGCTTTATTACTAATATTAGGAGGTTATATTGTTAATTATTTGCATCGGCAAGAGAAAGTTGCATGAGTGTTTCACACCAGATTTTTTTTAAATCAAAGAGCACGGCAACAAGGCGCTGCCACAATGCAAACGCATTGTGAATATAGTTGTCTCAAGGGCCACCAATTGATCTACAATACAATTTTCAAGCCTGTTTGGAAGTATGGCGCTCAGCTTTGGGGTACATCCAGCAGATCCAATTTAGAAATGATACAACGCTTCCAAAATAAAGTATTAAGATCGACGAGTAACGCTGGGTGGTTTATAAGAAACTCGGAAATACATGACCATCTTCGTATCCGTACCGTAACAGAAGAGATAAGAGAGCTGAGCCTCCGGTACCAGCTAAGATTAAACAATCACCAGAACCACCTGGCATTAAATTTACTGGACAACAGTGAGGAAACGAAGCGCCTCAAAAGACATCACATCCTCGACTTAGACCAACGATTTTAATACATACACCAAGTTAAATTCACCACTCATACTCATCACACTTTTTAATCTAAAGTGAAATTTCAAAATTTTATTTATTTTACTTTTTTATTGTTAACTTCTTTTGCATTGTTTACTTCATTTTTTTTTTTGTTTACTTCTTTTACATTGTTTTTGTTAATTTTGTAACTTTACAACATTTCTTAGTTTTTATTAACTTTATTTTCAAATTTTTTTTTGTTGAAGTGAGAGCAAAGGCTGTCTACTTCACTCACGTAAGTTTAGTTCTTGTAAAATGATTTGCTTAAAGCCACATTGTAAGGCTGATTGTAAATAAATAAGTAAAAAAAAAAAAAAAAAAAAAAAAAAAAAAAAAAAAAAAAAAAAAAAAAAGGGCCACCAAGTGGTCTGTCAAAGACCTTCACCTTCCGAAAACCGCTCTGTTCAGGAGCGAGCAAGTCATTCTTTTCCAGTTACCACATGAGACGACTTGTCACCATTCTTTTGATTACAACCTTACAAACAACACTTGTCGAGGAGATGGGATGGTAGTTGGAGGCCAATGGTTTATCTGTACCGAGTTCCAGAATCGGGACAACAATTGCTTCTTTCCAAATTTTTGGTAGCTTTCTAGTAGCGTATATTCTATTAAAAATCTGGTGTGAAACACTCACACAACTTTCTCTTGCCAATGCAAATAATTAACAATATAACCTCCTAATATTAGTAATAAAACATTAGAAATAAACAAACAACTGACCTCAATAAACATAACCTTATTTTAATCATGAGTGAAAGACGCAAAATGAAAATCGACCTCAGTTTGGCTCAAAAAATACGGAAAATCACTCTTTCACGCTAAACTAGGCTCTGTACAGAAAAATGCTCTATATCACTGTGAATAGTTCGACCACATTTTCGAGAAACCGACATTTCTGTAGCAAATTATTAACCTAGAAAAGGTACCGCGATTTACTGTATATGGTATGGGTATAGTATAAGTTGTTATGTTTGTCGTAGTGAAATTAAAGCAGTCGCACATGCACACCGATGCTTTTCCCCCTTTACCTCTCGTTGCAAACAAGGGCAAACTTGTGACTCAAGTGACTATAGTTCAGCCGTTGTTAGTTTGCTCCTCCTCCTTCTGTCAACAAACAAAAGCCACCTCCTACAGGGTGCACGCTAGAGTCTCCCACTTTACGGATGTTGTATTCCTATTAAGTTAACTATTTTTTAAATTATAAGTACTTAAAGTACTGAAAACATCTGTCATGATATGATGTAGGCCTAACTATTTCATTTAGAAAAATACTTTTAAAAGTATTTTGTATTTAAATACTTTTGAAAGTATTTAGTTGTTACTTTTTAATCAGCGTGTACACATTTTGATATAGTGCGCATGCTCAGTGACATCATTATTTGTTTACTGCAGGAGCAAACTAACAGAGGCTCGACTGTATATATGAATTTTTCTTTTTCAGTGCTTGCCAAGCCAATTGATGGTAAAGTGACAGCAAAATCACAACACTGGGCGATATTGCGATGGTTTGTGCCGCACCCATCCAACAACAGATGCCAGATGTACCCGCCTTCGCTTTCTTGCAGCCCTACTTCTAATGGACATCTTCTGCATGACGGCCCGGATCTAATCGAAATCAATGCGACCGACTTGGTCTCTTACACGATGTATACTTGTCAACTGCTTTTGTCAAACATTGCCGGTCCTTCGGAACCGAGCGAACAACTCAAGTTCATGCCTTTGGAACCCTGTGAGTATCACTTATCGATAAAAAAATACGATTTTTACCCCACAAACTAAAGAAAATAAAAATTACTGCAATTTTCACTCTGAAAATCTTTTCACCAATTTAACAGACGGGGTGATATTTTTATTTCTAATTTGTGTACGTTGCAATCTGTTCAATTGAGAACAATAAGCAACCCCATGACCCAATGAGATGAGGATGATGTTTATGACGTGTAAATGAAGTGTAGTGTTGTACAGACCCAGGCCGACCATTCCTGAGAGAGGATGGTTAATTGAACCCCAACCATCAAACTACACCCACAACCACTGTCTAGTATTCAAATCCGTATAAAAGTAACTACCTTTACTAGGATTTGAACCAGGATCCTTCGTCTCCAAAAATCAGCTGTTAAACAGCTGATTTTGGCCACGACTTTACCTCTAGACCAACCCGGTAGGATTGGGGTGATATTGAAGTAAGAAATGTGATATGTTTTACCCGTAGAGATCATGTCAACATAGGTTAGATCTCTTTCACTCGTCACACTTTCTTCCTTTTCGATTCATACTTTTCTCAGCAAATCTAGACTCACAATCACTTTGATCAGTTATTTGAAAATATTTAAAAGCATTTTAAACAGATTCATTGCGTGATTTGTTTTAGTAGGCGTACAGGCGTGCTGTAACAGAAACAGAAGAGTATTTTAAAAATATTAATTTACTCTATGGGTGAGTGAGTGTGAATGGTGTTAACTTGTCCCACCTCTTTAACGGATAAATGGCTTCTATTGTAATTTTCAATAAATGTAGATCTAGATTTTTTGTTTCATGATATTATCCAATTTTCATTTTGTTTTGCTACTTTTTTTCGCGGTATTTGAGTGAGTATATTTCAGTGTCATTAATTGTGGTAATACCGGGTGATCGTAAAGTCACGCAACCAAATGTTTGAAGCTGTGTAGGAATTGAAGGTAAATTTGTAAAGTATGATTAGAATATGGGAATTTTTCGTTTAGTAGTACAGTATGTGGCAGCACTGCTAGATCACGCCACCGGGCAACAGTTAGCCAGAAACCAGTTGGTTTGTTCAGTTCGAGTCGCAATGTCTTTTACGCAAAAACAACGCGTCTCTATCGTTTTGAGTTACTGTGAATCAAAATCCTACGCAAAGTGTCAAGAACATTTCTCCAATGCCTTTCCAGATGCTAAAGTGCCAAACAAATCGACCATATTTCGTTTGTTTCATCGTTTTCGGGATACAGGTAGCGTGAATGACCGTAATTGTACCGGCCGACCAAGTGTTTTATCTGACGACAGTCTGCAGACGATAAGTGAAACGTTTATTCATTCTCCAAAAAAGTCTCTTCGAAAACTTTCTACTCAGACTGGACTGTCTTATGGAAGTGTTCACAAAGCCACTAAGTTATTAAAATTACATCCGTACCGGATTAACGTAACTCATCAGCTCGAAGAGCCAGATAAGGAGAAGCGATTGCGGTATTGTCATTGGTTTAAAAATTTCATTCGAAATGACATATCTGTTCTGGACAAAGTTTTTTTCAGTGATGAAGCTTTGTTTCATCTAAGTGGATATGTTAATAGTCAAAATTGTAGAGTATGGTCTGCAGAGAATCCACATGAATTCTATGAACAGCTATTATATTCTCAAAAAATTGGGGTGTGGTGTGGTGTATCTCGTCGGAGAATTGTCGGGCCTATCTTTTTTTCGGATACAATCACAGCAGAACGTTATCAAGAAATAATCAAGCAGTTTGTAGCAGTGCTACATGTTGACGAACGTTATTGCTGGCTACAACAAGATGGAGCAACTTCACGTACGGCAAACAGTACTATCCAATTTCTTCATGATTTCTTTGATGACCGAATAATTTCTCGTGGTTTGTGGCCTCCTTGGTCACCAGATCTGACTCCTCCTGATTTTTATTTATGGGGCTATTTGAAAGATAATGTGTACAAAAACAACCCGCATACAGTAGATGAACTTAGAAGAAACATTGAAGACTGTATATCAAATATTGCTACTGCTACACTCAAAAAGGTTGCGTGCGATGTAAGAAAACGCGTTGATGCATGCATTGCGAACCACGGTGGACATTTCCAGCACTTGTTTTGAACTTGTAAGTAAGTAAGTTGTAATTATAACTTGTATCGTAAACTTTGAAAGAAAAATAAAAAATACATTACAGCTTTCTAAGAATGTTATCATTTTGGGTTGCGTGACTTTACGATCACCCTGTATTATTACTTGTTTTTGTATCAGGCCTACTCCTACTGTTCATATACAATTATACGCGTTCAAAATGGGGAAAGCGACTGTGAGGTGTTTATATTAGCTGTTGTGGTGTGTGGAGAACGTAAATCATTCCCTATAACAACATTTTCCACTCCAAATACGAAACGGAATAAAATAAGAACAAAATGTTTTTTTTTTTAGCTTTTATTTGTTAACGGGAACTGTACCCAATTTGATGGCTGCTTTGCTGTGACTTGAATGACTTGAATTAGGCATGAGTTTGAACAGGGAAACACAGTAGAGTTTGTTCATGGATGGCTGTCAGCCGGTCACCATACAAAGTCACTTGCCCATCAGTGTTACTTAACAAATAATAGCAACTTACTACCAGCTGACTGACTGGGCTGGCCCAAAGGCCATACAAAATGTTTTTTTTTTTTTTTTTTTTTTTACTTATTTATTTACAATCAGCCTTACAATGTGGCTTTAAGCAAATCATTTTACAAGAACTAAACTTACGTGAGTGAAGTAGACAACCTTTGCTCTCACTTCAACTAAATAAAATTAGAAAATAAAGTTAATAAAAACTAAGAAATGTTGTAAAGTTACAAAATTAACAAAAACAATGTAAAAGAAGTAAACAAAAAAATGAAGTAAACAATGCAAAAGAAGTTAACAATAAAAAAGTAAATAAATAAAATTTTGAAATTTCACTTTAGATTAAAAAGTGTGATGAGGATGAGTGGTGAATTTAACTTGGTGTATGTATTAAAATCGTTGGTCTAAGTCGAGGATGTGATGTCTTTTGAGGCGCTTCGTTTCCTCACTGTTGTCCAGTAAATTTAATGCCAGGTGGTTCTGGTGATTGTTTAATCTTAGCTGGTACCGGAGGCTCAGCTCTCTTATCTCTTCTGTTACGGTACGGATACGAAGATGGTCATGTATTTCCGAGTTTCTTATAAACCACCCAGCGTTACTCGTCGATCTTAATACTTTATTTTGGAAGCGTTGTATCATTTCTAAATTGGATCTGCTGGATGTACCCCAAAGCTGAGCGCCATACTTCCAAACAGGCTTGAAAATTGTATTGTAGATCAAGACCTTATTTTCAACAGATAATTGTGATCTTCTTCCTAACAACCAGTTAAACCTCATGTATTTTAAATTAAGCTCGTTCCGTTTACATACTATGTGATGTCGCCAAGTTAATCTCCGATCAAGATGCAAGCCAAGGTACTTCACATGATCTTGTTGTGGGAGTACATCATTACCTAGGAGTACTGATGGGCATTCCTCTCTTCTCATAGTAAACGTAACTTGGACGGATTTATTTGCGTTGGCTTTTAGTCTCCATTTGTTCAACCATAGTAGCACTTCGTCTAAGTATATTTGAGCTTTATTTGATGCTTCTGTAGCGTTATTGTCAGATGAAAGAATTGCTGTATCATCAGCGTACGTAGCGGTAAGTACTGATTGGTTTAGAGGCATGTCAGCGGTAAATATTACGTATAATATTGGAGCAAGTATAGATCCTTGAGGAACCCCGGAGTGTATTTCTCCAAATTTTGAGTATGCACCTCTGCATTTAATTTGAAATATCCTACCTTCCAGAAAAGATTTAAGAACAAAATAAAACGGATAAGGTAAAATTGTTTTTAATTTGTATAAAAGACCAATATGCCACACTTTGTCAAAGGCTCTTAATATGTCTAGAAAAAGAGCACAGCAGATATCTCCCCTTTCTAATGTGTCAGATATCATATTCACTACCCGATGTATTTGCTCCACAGTAGAGTGACCGCTTCTGAATCCAAATTGATGGTCTGGAACAACATTCTGTTGTATTAGAATCCCCTGAAGCTTCTTTAAAAACAATTTTTCAAAGACCTTGGAAAGAAGAGGCAGTAAGCTAATTGGCCTATATGAAGACATTTCATTTGGTGGTTTACCTGGTTTTGGAATCATTATTATTTGTGAGACTTTCCATTGAGAAGGAAAATGTGTCGTTCGCAAGATACTGTTGAATAGAATTTGAAGATAAGTTAATGCCCTGGCAGGAAGATGTTTGATGACTTCAGACGTAATTAAGTCAAATCCCGGAGCCTTTTTTGATGGAAGGTGATTGATTACTTGTTGTATCTCGCCAACAGTAAAAGGTTCTATCGGTAAGTCCATAGGCACTGGTATTTCCATAAACTCGTGAATTTCTTTTTCGTCAATTCCGACAGAAGGATGAGGTTGAAATACATCACTTAGGTAGTCACAAAACAAATCGGCTTTCTCTTCATCACTTCTAGCCCAGTTCCCATCATCACGTCGGAGTGGAGGAGTATGTTGAATTGGTCTTTTTATTTTAGAAGTGGCTTTCCATAACGAGTGATCTGTTGTTTCGTTGGGAGACAAATTTTCTAAAAAGGTTCGAAAAGAATTATTTTTTATAGTGAATAATAAATCTTTTAGTTCTTTTGATGCTCGGTTAATGCGGTTTTGTCTGCGGGGTGTCTGCTATTTTGCCATAATTTCACGTGGGTAATTCATATTATCGTATTCTGTGACTGTATCTTCCGGTGTACTACTCCAAGCTGCTTTTTGAATGATGTTTGTGAAGTGTTGAACTGCTTCATCTATGTCGTCCGATACTTTTAAAGGTATGTTGAGGTTAATGTTGTCATGAATAAAAGCTGAGAAGGAAGTCCAATTTGTGTATTTGTTATATAAAGTGGGAGGTTTTTGTCGTAGAATAATATGTGTACTGATTGTAATTATGATTGGAGAATGGTCTGATGTACTGTCTAGGCTGCTTTCCACATCTGTATAAAACCTACTGATACCTTTTGTGATACCAAAGTCCAATAAATCAGGGATTTTATTTCGGTCTGTTGGCCAGTATGTAGGTTGTCCGGTAGACAAGATATTATAATTATTTCCCAAATGTATGGCCACTTTCAGTTCCCGACCACGAGATGTAATGAGGCGAGATCCCCGATACGTATGTTTAGCATTCCAATCGCCCGCTGAGATAAATCGATTTCCAAGGAGATGGAAATAATTCTGGAACACATTTCTCGTTATCCGATGCCTCGGCGGACAGTAAACAGATGAAATTACCAGAGGACCAAACCAATCGTGTAATTGTATCGATGTCGCTTGAAGATGAACTGATGTGCATGCTGGCAACTCGTGATGTTTTATTGAATTTTTAACAAGAATAGCACTGCCTCCATGAGCGTTACCATCCGGATGATTGGCGTTGTAGAGTGTATATCCATATAGTCTAAAAAAATCAGGGTTTGTAAGGTGAGATTCAGATATGAGAAGAATATCTATTTTGTTAACCTTCAGAAAAACTTCTACTTCCTGTCGCCTCCGAATAAGACCGTTGACATTCCACTCCGCAATTCGTAGGAATTTCATTTAAACAGTTTATTGACAACGGTTGTCAATAATCCCATCAGATTACTCATTTGACTAACCAATAATTCAATCTGTTCAGATACTTTATTGAGTTTTGTTACTATGTCAGAATCTTCCCTTTTGTTCTGCAGTACATCTGCGTATGACACAGATGGTGTAGTTTGACTGTTATCAATAATAACATTTTGTCTGGTTTGTTTTAATTTAGGAAAGTGTTCATTATTTGCATTGAATGATCTGATATTCTTAGGTTGTGAATCAGTCGTAGGGGTATTCTTGTTTCCACGTTTCCTGTTCATTATTTCCTGGTAAATGCGGCAACCTTTATAATTCGCAGGATGATTATCTAAACACAATGCACATGTTGCTGGTGTGTTTCGATCTGTCTTTGGGCAGTCAGTTGTATTATGGCTCTGCGCACACTTTACACAACGATAGGGACGCATGCAATTGTTTTTGGTGTGGCCGTATTGTTGGCAACGTTTACATTGAACTATGTGGTTACTTTTTCTAGGTGGTTCGATATTAACGCAACAATTCGAAATATACCTGATATTAAAAATGTCTTTGTTGTTTTCTTGCGGTTCAAGATTAACAAAAAATATAGGAATTGGTTCTTTAGTTACGCGGTGGCGAGCATTAACAATTTCACCTCTGACTTTGTGCCCATGTTTTTCAATTTCTTCTTTAATAATAGAAGTTGGAATAGAGTAATGTAAATTTTTTATTACTATTCGGTAAGCGCGTTCTTCTTTCCTACTAAATGTATGACCAATTAAATTCACTTCACGAATAACCGCTATTAATTTTTTGTAAACATCAACATTACTTGATATAACTTTTAATTGTTTATTACTAAATGATTTAATTAAATAGTCTGATTTAGAAACCGATTTATCAAATAACTCTATCAATTTGTTAATATCTGTTATGCCGTATAGGATTATAGATGGAGTTTTAATCTTTTTTTGTTGAGAAACGTTATTTTCTTCAACAGGCAAACAGCTGAATCTATTTTTTAATGAAATATTATTAACATTTGAATCTACTTATTTATCAGCTGATTTGCTTTTTAAAATTGGTACAGTTTGCCAATCAGGTGTATTCTGGAAATCATCTGCTTCTACGTACATGGAATCAATGCCTTCTTGATTATTCATCGTAGATTGGCGAGCTAGCTTACTCTGCTCATTGGAGGAAGATGAAGAAGAAGAAGAAGGGCGTTTCAGCCCATTGTACATTGTTGTTTATAGTTAAATTTTTAGATTCAACCTAACCTCTAGCTTATAACAAAATATTCAAAAACAATTATTATTATTATCTAAAAAAAAAACGAAATACTTATCAAAAAAAACTCTTGTAGACAGTTGCCCAATATAACAGGTATATTTTTACCATTAACTGACAGTTTATAAAGAAATTTTCTTCAAATAGAGTAGCACTATAAAAAACACAACTGTACCGTAAACATGTATACAGCTGACTCATACAAAATGTTTAACAACAAAAAGTAAAAATGTTTAAAATAAATCAGCTGTTTCATTATAAGAAAAAAAATTTCCCTGCAGGGAAATATTACATTAAAAATTTTCCTGCTGTTGAAACACTGCACGGAAATATTACATTAAAAATTTCCCTGTCCTAAATCATTGTATTAACCCACCAGGTCGGTCTAGAGGTAAAGTCGTTGCCAAAATCAGCTGTTTAACAGCTTGTGTTAACGCCAGTCTTACCCGGGTTAAGTAAATCATATTCTCCCGCTGTTCTAATATTTCCAATTTGATTGTTTCCGTGTGACCTCACTGATCACGTCATTTTCTCTCCCTCCCTCTTCCTTACATATCCGGCTTCTTCATTATGTACACTATTGTTTCAGCTTTCATGATGGATGGAAGCGTGCTTGCCATCGGCGCTTAGCGCGTGGCTTGGGGTGTCGATACCGTATCATTCTGCGTCTACAACCTTGTCTCGTTCGTTTATTCTTCGTTTGCGATGAACTTAAGTCGTTATTGCTATTTACTTTGTGTGAATTATTATATTCAATTGCTCATGTTATTTGTATTGTGAACTTTTGCGTTTGTTACTTGCGATGTTATTAGTGCTACACCACGTGCGTTTCTACAAGTTTGATGTCATTTCTGGATCTAAGGTAAGTGCGTCTTTTATTTGTTATGAATAGTTGATCAATTGTGTGCATTCCCATGTTCATGTCCTGTCAATTCGTTCCTATCCGTTTCGTCATTTCGTTTAATTGTCTATTTAATCATTTCGTTTATTCTCTAAGTCGTTATGGTTGCGGCAAGCAACTACTTAAAAACTTGCCTGGTCCTCTGGTTAACTCAATTAATCGTTTACTAATTACGTTAGAATTATTCATTTCGAATTTGCTTTATTGTATTTATTCAACGCTCGTACTAGCGTTAACATTTTGGTCCGCTCGGGCATTGGATATGTATCAGTAATTTTGGTTACAGTCAATTAAATATATTGTTTTATTATTTCATTAAATTCGTAATTACACATTGTGTAATCATCTATGTTCATTGTGTTACATGCGGTTAAGGCCTGCCTGTTTCGTATTGCGCTGTTGGCTATACCGTGTTATAGGGAACAACAACGCTATTTCTATTCGTGACGTCACACACATACGCTTCGCTCTGTTCGGTAGCTTCGAGCTATCCACAATTCTCAATCGTCGCCATTTTCTCTGTCTTCATCCTAAACACGGCGTTCTACTGCGCAGACTCTCTCCGCCCATCTCTCTCGACAGTCAATCCGGTTCAGTTACAAGCTGAATCTCATACTGTACGTTTCATAACCTTCAATGCTAAATCGTTATACTGACCTGATTCCATCAGCTGTTGTTTATTTACATTTTTTCAACTTGTATTTGTTTATTGATTTATTCATATTATCTTATTCATATTTATTCGTTTATTTCTGTCAACATGGACGATTATAAATCATTACTTAAAAAACGTGATGTAATAAATAATCATTTAACTCGTTTTGACCAATTTCTTAAATCTGACGTCGAAATAACTCAAGTCAAGTTACGCTTAGAAAAATTCATCGATCTTTGGTCTGACTTCGAATTAATTCAAACTAAAATTGAATTATTACAGCCTGACAACAATTTTGAAATCGAGCGCGCTCATTTTGAAAACAAATACTTTCAATTAATCGGTTCAGCACAACAACTAATTCAATCGCTAGATAAAACTGTGATTATTTCAAATCAAGTTAAAACCAATAATTCGCCATTGGTACAGTTGCCTCATATCCGTCTCCCATCTTACGATGGAGATATCACTAAATTCCAAAATTTCATAAGTCTGTTTAATGATTTGATCCATAACAATAATGAATTATCTCATGTACAAAAACTGCATTATTTAAGGTGCTCCTTAACCAGCGAACCACTTCGCTTAATTGAGCATTTACCATTGTCAGCTGATAATTACTTATTAGCATATAATTTAATACTCGATCGTTATTCAAACTCACGTAGAATTGCAAATGTACATTTAACTCAAGTTTTTAATTTCATCAAATCTGATACGCCCAACTATCAATCGTTAAAACATTTCTTAAACGTTCACGAAGCCGCTATTGGCGCTTTGCGAATACTCGATATTAATCTGCTTGAGTATCTTTTGTTTGAAATTGCTTATTCTAATCTAGATCCCGTTACTAAACAAAGTTTTGAGGATCAAAATTCTGCGTCTACCGTTCCTTCGTACGAAGCTTTGATCTCGTTTGTTACTGCTAAAATGCATTCTTGTGAGTTAATTAATCCTTCTCAATCTATCGATAATGTTCGTTCTCCGTATTCAAGTAGTTCTAACCTCGATAAACCGGACTCATCATATCCGGCATCCGCTAATCGCCGTTTTGTACAAAATAATCGTAATTTAACCTCGCCGTCTACTCGCTCTGACAATATACCTTCGTTTTTCGTTAAATCAAACTCGATTAAATGTCTTTCGTGCGAATCTAACTTTCACTCGATTCAAAACTGTAGTGAATTTCTTTCGCAAACCGTTGATAATCGCTACAAAATTATTTCTCGGCTTAAACTGTGTTTTGCCTGTTTCGGAAATCATGATCGCCGTAACTGTAACTCGACTAAACATTGTCGTATCTGTCACTCAAAATCTCATAATACGCTGTTACATTTTGACCGTAACGCTCAACAATCGAATTCATCTACCTCTTCCGTTGTTAAACCGCATAATTCGCTAATCGCTAATTCGCCTCAACTCATCGAGCACCCAGTCAACAATTCACAGTCTCCCGGGTGCCTGCTTACTAATTCTTCGCCGTCGATTCATGCTACTGCTATCGCAACTCCGCCAATTGATTCCTGCGCTACCTGCTCTGCTAATAAGCCGGTAACTACTGGAAATTCGTCTTCGTCGATTATCGCTGAAAAACCTACTGACTGTACTCTCTCTTGTCGCCTTGATGGCCAAACCGCGCTGTTAGGCACCGCTATAGTTCACGCTGTTAATTCTTCCGGTAAAATTGTTCCGCTTCGCGCTGTGATTGATAATGGTTCTCAGTCCAGCATTTTAACCTATAACGCTGCTCGTTCTCTTCAACTCGACATAGCGCCTACTACTAAGCGCTTACAAGGCATTTCATCTCAAGTTACCTCCGTTAAAGGTACTACTAACCTTACAATTCTGTCGCCGCAAAATTCTAATTTTCGCCTACCGCTTCAGGCTACTGTTATTCAAAAAATATCAGACCGACTGCCTGCTTCTCGAATTCATAAATCCGTTGGTGAACAGTTTTCTAACCGTCTGCTAGCCGACTTTCGTTTTCGCAGCCCAAATCCAGTAGATCTACTGCTTGGCGCTGACTGCTTTTCCGAAATATTAGATTTCAGTAAAACGCCTTTAATAAAAGGCACTCCATCCGCTTTGTCAACTGTATTTGGTTACGTGGTCTTCGGCAAATTGCCCGACATCCAACCACCTAATTCTGTAACAATTAACGATCCGCTTTTAACATCTGTTTTCTTGAATAACGCTAAATCCTCGTCGATTACTACTGCTGCTAACTCCGTATCATCTATTGTTGAAAACCGACCGTCAACTACAAATTCGATTCCGCCTCCAATTCTCGCCGTCAATCATCAAACTATCGTCCCTGCTATTTCAAAAATTGAACTCGGTGCTACTGTAAACCCCGAGATCAATAACTCTATCGTTTCTACTGTTAATTCGACTAATTGCTTACTTGTTTCGCCTGCATCTGACAACGATTCTTATCGCCCTACTGTTTTAACGAATCGTCTTCGTAAAACTTCAGTCTCTTCGCCTTCAAATCGATTCGCCGCTTCATCCGAGATCATCGCTGTTGATTCTCGTCTCGCTTCGTCTACTGACTCCGCCAGTATTTCGACCGATCTTGCTGCTGGTACTTCGTCCATTAGTCGCTTCAAGTCTACGCCTCGCTTCAAGTCTGCGCTGAAGGCTCCCTCCGAGTTGTCTTCAATTAATTCCTCGTCAAATCGCTTCAAGTCCTCGCTGAAGGCTTCCACTGAGTTGTCTACAGTTAATTCTTCGCCAAACCGCTTCGAGTCCTCTTGCATCGCAGACACTTCGCCGATAAAACCTGCTACGTTCGTCTTAGTCGATTCTACGGCTAACCAACTCACTTCGAATCATCGCTTCTCGTCGTCTCTCGCACACTCTGTTGACAAACCGCTGCAAATCGCTTCGCTAAAGGGCAATCGGCCCTCCTCAGTCGCTTCATGCTCTGCTAACGCTCTTCGCGCGCCTTGTGCCCCTCTTGGCGGGCGGGGCCCCAATCGTCGTACACAGTATTCACAACCGGTGAATAATTGTAATTTCAACTCTCGTCGCTCGTTCAACGCTTGGTGTAACCTTCGTACTTCTCTCACGTCGTCTCGCTCTCAATCACGGATTCACTCTCAACAAGTTAGTGAAGTTCGCCGTACCGCTATTCAAGATTCTCGTCGCTATTGTTCGCCTACTCGCCAGTTCGTTTCGCAACCCGCTTACCAGTTAGCTCCGCCTTTGGGCAACTAACTTTTCTCCGTTGTTTCACTTCGTTTCCCGCTTAACTTCATCTACCTTCGTTTTCGCCTCTTCGTTTGTTTTCTTCGTTCGTCGTTTGTCTTCGTCTCTTCTTCTTCGTCGCTTCTGGTTGTCAACCCTCGTTGGCAATCACATCAAGATCGTTCCGTTACTCGTTGGCTTCCGCGCAAGCCGTGGAAGATGCTCCGTACGTCGTTGGCCGGGCAAACCCGCGCGTTTGTCACGCCACATCAAGATGTGTCCGTTCTTCACCTCGTTCGTTTCTACGTCTTCAATCGTCGTCGATGCTTCGCTCATCGTTTTCCTGCGTTTTCCGCTCCCTGTTGCTTCAGGGCGGGTGGCTTCGTTCTTCGTCTTCTTCCTGCGTTCTCCGCTCCCTGTTGTTTCAGGGCGGGCGGCTTCGTTCTTCGATCAGTTCTCTGTAAATCGCTTGCTTCGATTTAGGCGGGCGGTATGTTAACGCCAGTCTTACCCGGGTTAAGTAAATCATATTCTCCCGCTGTTCTAATATTTCCAATTTGATTGTTTCCGTGTGACCTCACTGATCACGTCATTTTCTCTCCCTCCCTCTTCCTTACATATCCGGCTTCTTCATTATGTACACTATTGTTTCAGCTTTCATGATGGATGGAAGCGTGCTTGCCATCGGCGCTTAGCGCGTGGCTTGGGGTGTCGATACCGTATCATTCTGCGTCTACAACCTTGTCTCGTTCGTTTATTCTTCGTTTGCGATGAACTTAAGTCGTTATTGCTATTTACTTTGTGTGAATTATTATATTCAATTGCTCATGTTATTTGTATTGTGAACTTTTGCGTTTGTTACTTGCGATGTTATTAGTGCTACACCACGTGCGTTTCTACAAGTTTGATGTCATTTCTGGATCTAAGGTAAGTGCGTCTTTTATTTGTTATGAATAGTTGATCAATTGTGTGCATTCCCATGTTCATGTCCTGTCAATTCGTTCCTATCCGTTTCGTCATTTCGTTTAATTGTCTATTTAATCATTTCGTTTATTCTCTAAGTCGTTATGGTTGCGGCAAGCAACTACTTAAAAACTTGCCTGGTCCTCTGGTTAACTCAATTAATCGTTTACTAATTACGTTAGAATTATTCATTTCGAATTTGCTTTATTGTATTTATTCAACGCTCGTACTAGCGTTAACAGCTTGATTTTCGAAGATGAAGGTTCCTGGTTGAAATCCTAGTACAGGTAGTTACTTTTATACGGATTTGAATACTAGACAGTGGGTGTGGGTGTAGTTTGATGGTTGGGTTTCAATTAATCATACTCTCTCAGGAATGGTTGACCTGAGTCTGTACAAAACTACACCTCATTTACACGTCATACACATCATCCTCATCTAATTGGGTCATCGGGTTGCTTATTGTTCTAAATTGAACAGATTGCAACGTACACAAATTAGGGATTACAAAAAAAAAAAAAATCTGGTGTGAAATACTCACACAACTTTCTCTTGCCAGTGCAAATAATTAACAATAAACCTAACATTAATAATAAAACATTAGAAATAAACAAAAAACCAACCTCAATAAACATAACCTAATTTTAATCATATATGAAAGACGCAAAATGAAAATTGATCTCAGTTTGCCTTAAAAATTTAGAAAATAACTCTTTCACACTAAACTACTCTGTGTAGAGAAAAATGCTCTAAATAAAAGTTGTAGATCTTTTAATTTTCTATAAATTTAATTATAAACACTTTTGTTGTAAAATGCATTCTAAGGCCGAAATATTAAAAAAAATTGATTTTTCACACGGTTGTGAGAAAAAACAGAACATTGCTAATTACCGCTAAACTAAGCATTATACAAAAAAATTTTTGAAATAAAAGTTTTAGAATTTTACATTTTCTACATTTTTTATTATATAAATTTTTGCGCTATAATAAATATTAAAGCTGTAATCTTAAAAAAACACTTTTTTTACGTAAAAACACCCTCACCAAGAATTTCAGCAAACATGGCCCTTACCCTATCTTGTAGAGAATAAAAAATTGAGTAAACTAGGCGATTTTAAAAAAATCGTAGGACCAGTTTTTGAGAAAATCGCAAAAAAGGGAAAAATTATACGAATAAACTACTACTTCCGGTTGACCGATTTTGATGAAAATGTTTGTGTCGGGTCCGGTAGTGGTATGTAAAAGTTTCAAGTTCTTACGATGTTCCGTTTTTGAGATATTCTGTTCACACACACACACACACAGACCTATCGCTAAAAACATGTTTGTGTGGGTTCAGGGGGTCTGAAAACTTATAGATCCGGTGAAAACTCGATTTTGAAAAATCGACATGAAAACAATACTTTCCTTCCTATTATTCATATTCATAGTATTCATATAGGCAAGAGAAAGTAAAAATCATTGTGTAAGTTTACTCTGATCCTATTTTAAAACATGTGTATGTTTGTATGTTTGCAGTGCCTGAAGCACCAGCCGAATTGAAGGTGAAAACCAAAACGAGCAACTCTATAACGATATCTTGGAAGAAGCCGGCGAACATCCCGCAGACAAGGGAACCAGAAGATTACAATGTGACCGTGATCTGTAGCGCCCCGGTTTATGAGGTTCCTGAAGATTGTCCGACCAACCTCTCTAGCGTCGGTTATTCAGTGAAGCTGTCAGGCCCCTGTCGGACAACTCCGTTGGACAGATTGCATCCGTATTGGTGTTGCTCTATCTCAGTGGCTGCTTCTTCTTTCGCCGGTTACGGACCTCCTAATAAAATCGACGCTATCACTCTTCCCGATAGTCAGTACAACTTTCACTTACTCTTGTTGCCTATATCAGTATACAGGGTGATTCACAAAGATATGCAGAAACTTTGGGAGCTCATTGTAAATGTAAAAATAATGAAAAAAGTTTATATAAACATGGGTCTGGAAATGCTTCGTTACCGAGTTATGGCTAGCGAAAGATTTCGCCCGTATTTCAGTTCACCAGGTAAAATGAGGTCTTTTGTTTCACAACAGATTTTTTGTACAAAAAATGTTAGTGAAGACAAACTGTCTGGTGGTGGAGTATAGGCGTACTCGTTTTGAGTATTGAGTTGGGTTAATCGTGCAGATGCACAGCTTGGTGTACAATGTGTACTAACTATATTGCCTTGCTGTGTGGCCACCTTTGTGTTCACGAAAAATATGTTTGGTCATTGGAAATAGTGGTGTTTGTCTTAACTTTGTGTCCATGAGAGATTCAGTGAAATTTGCCACCCTCGTGTTTTTATTGATAAACAGTATTATTAACATAATTAAACTGAAAAGTTTATTGATAACTTACTTCATTTAGTTTTAACATTCTGTCACCGCCACCCCTTCTAATTAATCATTTACTGTGTTGCCGGCCTTCAATACTTCTACCGGCCTTTACCGACGCACCGATAAACCTTTCGGCTGCGCACCGACAGAGGCCTTTGTCATCAAGGTCGAGCCAGTAACCGCCTCCTATCACAGCACTCTCAGCGACTATATAAAGAGCACTGTACTCAGCCGAGGCAATTCAATTCCGATCCAGACACCGAGGGATTCACTTCCACCAGTCTACAGCATCGACAAGACGTCCACCTTGGCACACGGCTGCCGGACTCCAGCGAAGACTAATCGACGACCCCGCAAGAGAAAAGATGATGCTTCCGCTCACCGACCCGTCACCATAGCCCGTTGACCCAGACCCTCATCGCCCGCTGACACGAGCGATGCCCACAGCGGTCCCTCGATTGAGCCTTACGCCCACTAGATCCGATGAAGCAGCCATCGACGCACTACTGCAAGGGAACAAGATGATGTCTCCGCTGGACAATGACACACCGTGTCGCCTGGCCACCGACCGCCATGACGACTACGACCGACGCTTCTGTAAGACGACCATCACTTAAAAGGCTCTTTTTAGGGCGACTAAAATTAAAGGTTTACCTCACCACTTAATGTTGCCATCCGGTGACAAGTCTTATACTGTTATAACAGTGAGACAAGTGTAATCTGTACATTGGCTTTGAATGAGGCAGTTTTTAGTAACCTGTTATATCGATACTGCCTCAATCTAGTAACCATGTTGTTAACCCTATTATGTTATTATGTTTTCAGCCGGACATATTTAAACAGATGCTTTTATCGGCCACCTCCTATGTCATCGTTACAATATGATGATTAATTTATCGTTGAATGTGTTACAGTGTCAGAACCGGTGAGAGATATCAGAGTGAAAGTGAAGTACAATGTAACCGTCCTCAGTTGGCTACCACCGTGCTTTCCCAATGGTATCATACTTGGTTATTTGGTGAACATGACTGGAAACCGGAAAGGGTACGATCCAGATAACAGACTGCCCTTCAATGTGACCGGTGAGACCAGATTCAACAGCGGTGTGAGTATAATTGTAGTAATAATTGGTAAAACGCTCACCAGATTAGTTTATTCTGTGACTGACCAGCGCCGATGACATGTGCCAAAACCTTGCTTGCAAATTTGGTGGCCCTAAAAAGGGCCGTTTTAATTGGTTGTGGGTTGTGAGAAGGGCCGTTGTTGGTGGTCGGAACCCTAAGAGTGATAGAGTGATGGAGTGACTGCCAAGTTCAAGAGTAACTCTCCCTCAGCGGCACTTCAGTCTCCACTGCAGCGTGACAGTTATGGCACACTTGGCCTTCAACGTGACCGGTGAGATCAGATTCAACAGCTGTGTGAGTATTATAGTAGTAATAATCGGTAAAACGCTCACCAGATTAGTTTATTCTGTCACCGACCAGGGACGATGACACGTGGCAAAATCTTGCTTGCAAATTTGGTGGCCCTGAAAAGGGCCATTTAATTGGTTGAAGGTTGTGAGAAGGGCCGTTGTTGGTGATTGGTACCCTAAGAGTGATAGAGTGATGGATTGACTACCAAGTTCAAGAGTAACTCTCCCTCAGCGGCACTTCAGTCTTCACTGCAGCGTGACAGTTATGGGACGCTGAGCCCTGCAGTGTTGGGTCAATGTTGGCCGTTGGCTGAGGCTGAGGTTGGTTCTCTTTGGTCCCGCGCTGAACTCATTCTTTAAGTGGTGCCATCAGGCACGCACCGGGCTAACCGGTGGAGGAATGTGGATCTCCCACTGGTAGCATCGACATGACATGTGCCAAAACCTTGCTTGCAAATTTGGTGGCCCTAAAAAGGGCCGTTTTAATTGGTTGTGGGTTGTGAGAAGGGCCGTTGTTGGTGGTCGGAACCCTAAGAGTGATAGAGTGATGGAGTGACTGCCAAGTTCAAGAGTAACTCTCCCTCAGCGGCACTTCAGTCTCCACTGCAGCGTGACAGTTATGGCACACTTGGCCTTCAACGTGACCGGTGAGTTCATCAACATGACCGGCGGAGTCTTCACTGCAGCGTGACAGTTATGGGACGCTGAGCCCTGCAGTGTTGGGTCAATGTTGGCCGTTGGCTGAGGCTGAGGTTGGTTCTCTTTGGTCCCGCGCTGAACTCATTCTTTAAGTGGTGCCATCAGGCACGCACCGGGCTGACCGGTGGAGGAATGTGGATCTCCCACTGGTAGCATCGACCAGGGATGGTGTGTCAGGTCTCGGCTGGGCTCATCTTCCTTGGTGAAAAGCTGGATGGCAAGTGTCACTTACAGTGCACTGCGGCTGTTTAAATCCCATCCGGTGAGTCAACTGCATGGTGGTGGACAGGCGCTGGTGGGTGTGCATCGTTAGCACTCCTCGTGGCAAGTTCTGGGACCGCCTGCAGCACTGATAATGGTGGCATCGTTGGTAACAATTCACAGCCTACTATGTGTTTTTCTTGTTTACTTATGACCGTGCCATCCGATCAGGCATTATAATAATAATAGACATTCTCCTCAAACGTACGGTATTCGTTGTTGAGGTACTTTGTTCACAGATCATTGGGTGAAAATATATAACGAGTGTTTTATTAAGAACGCAACCCTATGTTAAAAGCCACAATCTTTTCCTTTGAAAAAACCATCGGTGACACAATATAACGAAACGACTGGTGTCACCACACTAATGCTTGACTGGAACATTGTAACTGTGTTAGGTAGAGTTGGCCTCGAGTACATACCGATTGAGGGAGAGAAAATGTACCAATGTATTACTTCTATCTTCTTATAATGAGGGTTGCGTCCTTCATAAAAACACCCGTTATTAGCATAGAATTCCTGATTGAACCGGAACAAGTGTCAGCATTTACAATTTGAATATTCCTGTATCACTATTTATTTTACCATCAGTTGATGAATTTCAATTTGAATTTTATGAATTTTTTTTTTAATTAAATACAAAATACATTTACATTAACATATTTAGTAATTCGCGCATAGGAGGAGCGTGTGCGGGAATGAATTGTACATTATTATACATAAATTATTGATCAGTAATTCTATTTCATATAATGAATTAATATAATAATTTCACTAACCTTCTTTTTAAACTGTGTCACCTTTATTTTATTCCTACTTACACGTGTTTCGGTGGATCCACCATCATCAGAGTAAATGAAAAATTGAAACTAAAAATTATTTTCATTTATTTAAAATTTACAGAAGATGATACATCTTCAGTCACATGTATAAAACTGATTTAAAATTAATTTATTTTAATTTATCCCTTCTCATATTTACTGTAGATAGCAGCAGCAGTCAATATCACTTCATCATTCCTAAATTTTATCTGTTCATTCAAAATGTCCTGCTTTTGCTCTTTTAAATATTTATAAATATGGAACATCTCATATTTTTCAATTTTATTTTTATTCTCTATATTACATTGTTCTATTATATTGAAATGTTCGTCTATTTTACCAAATTTATGTTTTTCTTCTTTTATATGATTGGTATAGTTAGATATAATGTAGTCACATTTCAGTGCTTTTTTATGTTCATTATACCTCACTTGAAAATTACGACTAGTCATACCAATGTAAAATTTTTTACAATCCTCATTACCACAATCTATTTTATACACACCCTTTTTATTGCTTAGTGTTTCATTTATATTATTTTTAATTATATTTGTGGACAGTAGTTTTTTATTATTACATGTGTATGCGATTTTATAAAATTTATTTAATGTTCTGTATAATTTATTGTTAATAGTTTTATTGTATTTTAATGCAATAAATGGTTTATGTTTTATTTTATTATCTAATATAAGGGTGGTTCTCAAGTTATTTTTAAATTGTAGTTTGTTTTTAATTTTATTTATTACTTTATTTATTTCTTTTTCATGATACCCATTCTTTTGTGCTATGAATTTTATTGTTCTTACAGTAACAAATCTTGTTGTTACCAGTAACAAATATAAATAAGTCATCTAACCACCCATACTCACATAAAATGGCAGCTTACCATAGTATGATTCACAGAGCATATAATTATATAAAAGATAAAAAACTACTAGAAAATGAATTAAGAACAATAAAATTCATAGCACAAAAGAATGGGTATCATGAAAAAGAAATAAATAAAGTAATAAATAAAATTAAAAACAAACTACAATTTAAAAATAACTTGAGAACCACCCTTATATTAGATAATAAAATAAAACATAAGCCATTTATTGCATTAAAATACAATAAAACTATTAACAATAAATTATACAGAACATTAAATAAATTTTATAAAATCGCATACACATGTAATCATAAAAAACTACTGTCCACAAATATAATTAAAAATAATATAAATGAAACACTAAGCAATAAAAAGGGTGTGTATAAAATAGATTGTGGTAATGAGGATTGTAAAAATTTTTACATTGGTATGACTAGTCGTAATTTTCAAGTGAGGTATAATGAACATAAAAAAGCACTGAAATGTGACTACATTATATCTAATTATACCAATCATATAAAAGAAGAAAAACATAAATTTGGTAAAATAGATGAACATTTCAATATAATAGAACAATGTAATATAGAGAATAAAAATAAAATTGAAAAATATGAGATGTTCCATATTTATAAATATTTAAAAGAGCAAAAGCAGGACATTTTGAATGAACAGATAAAATTTAGGAATGATGAAGTGATATTGACTGCTGCTGCTATCTACAGTAAATATGAGAAGGGATAAATTTAAATAAACTAATTTTAAATCAGTTTTATACAAGTGACTGAAGATGTACCATCTTCTGTAAATTTTAAATAAATGTGAAAAAATTTTTAGTTTCAATTTTTCATTTACTCTGATGATGGTGGATCCACCGAAACACGTGTAAGTAGGAATAAAATAAAGGTGACGCAGTTTAAAAAGAAGGTTAGTGAAATTATTATATTAATTCATTATATGAAATAGAAATATTTCAAACTGCAGGATGCATTATAAAGATTTATTTTTGAATGATCAGTAATTATTACTAAAAATATTTTTAACTATTTTTATTATTACACAGCTTACTGAAACTTATCTAGTTATAAAATTTGCAATTCTAAGTAATTAAAATTTACTAAAAACCAATATTAGTATTCCTAAGTTAGAAAAATTACACTATTATCTACAAAAAAAATTTCCTCAGCTTACTAAAACAGTATTCAGGATACAAACTATTATACAAGATTGTTAATTAATTATTTTTAGGGATATAATATGATTATATATTGTATATATTATAATTATATATATTATATATACAGGGTGATTCACGAAGATATGCAGAAACTTTTGGAGCTCATTGTACATGTAAAAATAATGGAAAAAGTTTATATAAACATAAGTCCAGAAATGCTTCGTTTCCGAGTTACGGCTAGCGAAAGTTTCGCCCGGATTTCAGTTCACCAGGTGAAATGAGGTCTTCCTGAAATTCTGGTAAGATGATTAAGGGGCGAATTTAATCATTTCTCATGGTTTTTGATCTGATAAATTGAATAAAACAGGTCCCAGAACTGTAAGTTAAATAGTTTTTAAGAAAACCAGTGACAAATGCAAAAAATGGAGTGAAAACACATTTTTTCATCTTTGGGCAAGAATAACTTTGTTATTTCACCAAGAAACAGTTAAAATTATTGAATAAAACATGTAAAAAATTTTATTCTGAACAAACCGGTGTAAATTAAGTACACAGAAAGCGAATAGATGTTTGATTAAATGAATTTTTATTCATAAGAGTACAAAGTAAAATTAACCAAAAAAACTAATATAAAAAATGTGGTTTTTATTCACTCCATTTTTTGCATTTGACACTGGTTTTCTCAAAAACTATTTAACTTACAGTTCTGGGACCTGTTTTATTCAATTTATCTGGTCAAAAACCATAAGAAACAATTGAATTCGCCCCTTAATGTACCTTACCAGAATTTCAAGAAGACCTCATTTCACCTGGTGAGCTGAAATCCGGGCAAAATCTTTCGCTAGCCGTAATTCTGTAAGAAAGCATTTCCGGACCCATGTTTATAATAAACTTTTTTCATTATTTTTACATGTACAATGGGCTCCCAAAGTTTCTGCATATCTTGGTGAATCACCCTCTTTATGATTATTTTTAGGAAATTTGATATGATAGTTGATTGTGTTGTTTTTGTTCAGGAGAATAGCAGGCGGATGGAAACGCAGTTGGTGGGACTGGAACCAGCTTACTCTTACGATGTGCTCATCGGAGTCATCATCGACAGCGTGTCGGGAATTGCGATGGCAAACGCACGATTCAACAGCTCTGCTCACAGTCAGTATTACCATTCATTTTCGTAAAAATCTGGTGTGAAACACTCACACGACTTTCTCATGCCGATGCAAATAATTAACAATAAACCTAACATTAGTAATACAATGACCCACCGGGTTGGTCTAGAGGTAAAGTCGTCGCCAAAATCACCGGCTGATTTTCAGAGATGAAGGTTTTTGGTTCAAATCCTAGTACAGTTAGTTACTTTTATATGGATTTGAATACTAGACAGTGGTTACCGGTGTACTTTGTTGGTTGGGTTTCAATTAACCATACTCAGTGAGTGTGTCTGCAGAAGACTACACAGTCTCATTTACACGTCATACACATCATTCTCATCTGATTGGGTCATCTCATTGCTTATTGTTCTCAATTGAACAGATAGCAACGTACACAAATTTAGAATAAAAAAAAGTAATGCAACATTAGAAATAAACAAAAAATTAACCTCAATAAACATAACCTAATTTTAATCATATTTGAAAAACGCAAAATGAAAATCAACCTCAGTTTGGCTTAACAATACAAAAAATCACTCTTTCACGCTAAACTAGGCTCTGTAGAGAAAAATTCCATTAAATAAAAGTTGTAGATCTTTTAATTTCCTATAAATTTTATTATATACACGTTTGTCGTAAAATGTGTACTAAGGCCGAAATCTTTAAAAAAGTCGATTTTTCACATTTTCGTGAGAAAAAAAACAAAAAATCGCTGATTATCGCTAAACTAAGTGTTATACAAACAAATGTTTGAAGTAAAAGTTGTAGTATTTTAAATTGTCTACAACTTTTATTATATAAATTTTTGCGCTGAAATGCATATTAAAGTCGTAATCTTTAAAAAAAACCATTTTTTTACGTGAAAACAGCCTTACCAAGAATTTCAGTAAACATGGCGCCTACTCTATCTTGTAGACCATAAAAAATTTAGTTAGCAAGGCGATTTTTAAAAAAATCGTAGGAGTCGTTTTTGAGAAAATCGCAAAAAAGTGAAAAATTACACGAATAAACTACTACTTCCGGTTGATCGATTTTGATGAAAATGTTTGTGTCGGGTCCGGTAGTGGTATTTAACTTAAGTTTCAAGTTTCAAATTCGTACGATGTTCCGTTCTTGAGATATTCTGTTCACACACAGACCAATAGGTAAAAATATGTGTTGTGTGGGTGTGAGGGGGTCTGTTTAGGTGTATATTCGGGTGAAGAGTGTTTTTGTTGTGATGGACATGATAACAATATTTTCCTTCCTATACTGTATATTCATATAGTTGGCAAGAGAAAGTAATAAGTGGTGCTCACCTACAATATTTCCAGTCAAAACGATAAGTCTGTTTTAAGTACAACTAGGTGGAAATTTAAATTACTTTAGTGAATTTTCAACAAAAATGTTTAATGGAATCTCAACACGCAATAGAGAAAGCGAAATAATGTACATGTAGCCACGGTCACTTTATCAGACGGTATATGCGCAGTGACTGCTGACGCATGATACGTACGCATGATATGTCAATCTGTGTTGTTTACTACTCTGTAATACTTTACTAGTATATGCATTGGCAAGAGAAAGTCGTGTGAGTGTTTCACGTGAGATTTTTATTAGATGTGAACGCAAAGCGTGCCGAACTAGAGAGAGGTAATTAGTTGACGTGACGTGACTGTTGTCAGATGATGGGAGAAGGCTTTAAAGAAAGGCTCGAAGGCTACTGCTTCTATCAAATAGTCTTCAAACACCTGAACAATAGTAGTTATGAAGGCTTTAAAAAGAAAGGCTCGAAGGCTACTGCTTCTATCAAATAGTCTTCAAACACCTGAACAATAGTAGTTATATAGTCCAGCCTCTGTTAGTTTGCTCCTAATGTAAACAAATAATGACCAAGTCACTGAGCATGTGCATTACATTAAAATGTGTACACGCTGATTAAAAACGTAACAACTAAATACTTTCAAAAGTATTTAAATACAAAATACTTTTAAAAGTATTTTTATAAATGAAATTATTAGGCCTACATCGTATCATGACTGATATTTTTAGTACTTTAAGTAGTTATAATTTAAAAAATAGTTAACTTAATAGTAATACAACATCCGTAAAGTGGCAGATTCTAGCATGCACCCTGTAGTAGGTGGCTTTTGTTTGTTGACACTGACAGTAGGAGCAAACTAACAACGGCTGAACTGTAGTTGATCTGGTGTAAAAGTACTCCACGTGAGACAAGCGCCTATACGTTGTAAACAAAAGTGTAAACACTAGTTGGCTTGCGCGTATCTACCTCTCCCTCCGCCTGACAATATCATCTTGCACTACATTCAATCATTAAAATATCTACATCCTAAATTAAACATAAGCGTTTAAGCGTTTTCAATTATATCTTTCATATTACTTATAATTATTGTAATTTCATAAAGCGACTCCTTAATTAATTATTTTAACCATTAGGCCTACATTTAACAAAACAATTATTTCTACTTTTTAATGTTTACCGCTTTCATGTTTCAAAAACTCAACACATTCACCATCACGCATGCTAACAAAACACAGCTTACTAACTTTTTCAACTTACTCATACTTATCCAAAAACAAATGTGTTCAATTTTTACAATACCAAAAGATAACTGATGAAACTAAAAATGAGTTAAACACGGGCAAGTGCAAACAGTTGTATTAAATTAGTCACAGACATTAATTATTTTAATGATATGAAGTAAACAATCTGAAATGATAAACAACAAATCACTGGAATTGTTTACTCTCCTGTTATAATTCTTGCACAATAGTCTTTCATTACTTGTGACCAAAAATAAAACTGAGTCTATAATAAAAACCTACTTGTCATTAATAATAATGCAATAATAGTAAATAATGTAACGAAAAATAACAATGTAAGAGTAACAATAGTAAAAGTTTTACTTATTAATGGTAAACTAATGTTCGATTTATGAAACATTTTCTAACAAATGAATTGAACATGTTTTGATTATAAAATTAAGCTTAGAGCGAATAATTAGGGTTGTATGGAATATTGTTTTTGACCATGCTGTGCGTATTTTTAATTAATGCACATGCTCAGTTGTGTTGCTGGTTGCCTACTGTTGGAGTACTCTTAGCGTAGACAGACTCTAGTTCCATCAACAACTTTATTTACATTAAGAAGTTGTTGATTATGTTTTGTGTTGCCTTCTACTTTATTTTAATTGATGAAACATTTTACAGTGTGCACAAATTCCTTTCTAAATAGTTTTTGGTTGAAATGTATTTAACTTGTAATTAAACAAATATTGTGTACTATTTGATACAAACAGGTTCATGACAAGCCTACTCAGTTAAGCAGTAGCAGAAACAAATTTTTGGTGGTAAATGATGAATTTATCATTGTGTTTGATTTTTTTATTTTTAATTTTGTGTGATATTTGATACAATGGAATTCATGACAAGCCTACTGAAGTAAGCAGTAGCAGAAACAATTTTTTGGTGGTAAGTGATGAATTTATCATTGTGATTGACTGTTTGTTTATCAGTTTTATCTTTACATGTCCTATACTCCCTTTGGAGTCTCCTGGATGCAAAAAAAAAGGAAAAAAAGTAGCTGTCTGTAAGTGTGGTGTCTGATACGCATACGGTACGCAATGTACGCCTACTGAGTAATCTAGCTACTGCATCATCAAGTTGTTCTTTCAAACAAATACAGATAACCAACCATACATGTATAGATAGTGAAGTCACAAGATTGCCTTGTGCGTATGTGTGTGTGGGCTGTGAGGAAAAGAAATGATATATTTGCAGTGCTGCCAACCTCAAACAGTGAGACACTACTCATACATTTCACTACCATACAGTTTCTACGTACATTTTGTAAGCTGTTATTTATTCCGAGAAAATGTTTTCTTCATAAACCTTATAAGATATAAATATGACCTGTAATATTGCCTATAGCTTAATTAAATGACTAGAACTGTTTGATTCACTCTAATTACGAATGAATCACCTTCTTTGCTATTGCTGTCATTGGCGTTTTCATTATCAGTCTCTCTAGTTTCTACCTAACCGTTTTCTTTTTTTTACCAGGTGTCAACAAAACTATTAAAGAATAATTTCTTCACGTCTTTAATTTCGTTCTTTATTTTTCAAATTGTGAAAAGAGAAACATCACAGTAGTTAGCCACTCACTTTCGGCTTTCGTTAAGAGGCACGGATACGCATTTTTGTTTAGCTTCAACTTCATAACAGATTAGACTATTACTTTGGATATTAGATTTCGTTCAACACTATGAATAGTTTGACCACGTTTTTGAGAAACTGACATTTCTGTAACCAACAGTTAAGCTAGAAAAGGTTCCGCAATATACTGTATAGGCTATGCTCTGGGTATAGTACAAGTTGTTATAATGTTTGTCGTAGTGAAATTAAAGCAGTCGCGCATGCGCACTGATGGTGTTCCCCCTTTACCCCTCGTTGCAAACAAGGGCAAACTCAATGTGTGACTCAAGTGACTATACCACAACTTTTTGAAGTTTCTGTTTACTTGTCCATCTATTTTCTCCTTGAATGAAACAATTCAGTGCTGTAATTAGCAACATACTACTCAATTTTGTTTCATTGTTTCTTAAGTTTTGTAAAAATTATTTTGTTTCACGTCATTTCTTGTTAGGTATCGCTTTTAAAACTTTAAAAGAAGCAACAGTAAGCGGTGGAAGTGGAAGTGGAACGTCATTAAATAGTGGTCTGCATGACATCACGCGCTTTGCTTCCACTATACATGTGATTGTTTTTCTGAATTTTAAAAACTCTCTAATACCGGGTGTTTATAAATGAATAGCGGGGTTTTAACGCTTTATAATATTTAATACATTATACTTACTGTTAAGTCATGTTCACTCGGGTTAAGTAATGTTTCGTCGCTGAGTGCGGTATTTCAAATGCTTTTCATCTATTAATCCCAATTATGGTGTATCATTCTCTATGTTGCTTCCCCCTCCACCTACGCTCTATTTCCTTTCCTGTTTCTGGACCACTTGTCATGAGCAGATGTGCTCTCCGTTTCGAGGCTTAATTTTTGGCTTAGCGCCATGCTTTGGTGCTGGCATCAGCTCGTGTTCGTGTTGAGGCTTGTATTGTGCTAACATGTGTTTATGTACTTGGTCATTTGTATTTTGTCGTATTTGTTTGCTTATAAATTGTGCATTAATGTATTAAAGTGTATTTCGGCGGTCTCCAGTCCAGACTTCACCACGTGCTTCAGTCATTGGACTTCAATGTTATCATATAGTGAACCGAGTAAGTGGCATTTATGTTCATGATAATATTTGGTTGTTCAGGTGGTCAAATTTTCCTACGTGTGTTTTTCCTTTCGTTCGGTCAATTTCTAACTCGTGTTTTAATTACAATCCGTATCGCTTGGTCGTGAGTGCCGACCCCTATAAATTGTACTCTGGTTCTCCGAAAATTACCGCAATAAATAAATAGTTATGTAATAATTATGCTAATTATATCAAGTCCAACGGCTTGGTCGACTTAACACTTACAGTTATAAATGATACATTGAACGAAAGAGCAACTCAAACAGTTTTACATAAATGCCTACAAGTGTTCAATGTGCGCACCATTCGTCTCACGACACACGTCAAGACGTTATGCGAGTTCTTCCCAAACGTTGTTTAGTGTCTCTCAAGTAATTGTTGCAACAGCTGCTTCAATCCTGATTCTTAATTGGGGAAGGTCAGCTGGTAGTGGAGGCACATACACGCGATCCTGTATGAACACCCAAATATAGAAATCACACGGCATCAGATCGGGTGACCGTGGAGGCCATGGAAAACGAGCCCTGTCATTGCACCCGTTGCAGCCAATCCAGCGGTCGGGTAAGGTGACGTTCAGCCAATCGCGTACTTTGTTATGCCAGTGAGGCGGCGCACCATCTTGCTAGAAAATGAAGTTGTCTGGCTCTTCATCTTCCAACTGAGGGAAGGGCCATAGCTGTTGAGTATCAAGGTAAGAAGCACCAGTTACAGTTGCTTCAACAAAAAAGAAATGCCCATAAACTTTCCGCTGGGACATGGCACAAAAAACATTCAATTTAGGGGAGTCTCGTTGCACTTGTACCATCGCGTGAGGATTTTCTGTGCCCCAGATTAGCACATTGTCAGTGTCCACTTGTCCACTAAGGTGAAAGGTCGACTCATCATTGAAGACGACACGATGTAGAAAATCTTCATGCAATAACATTTTGTTAGCAAAGTTGGCACGTAAACCATAGTCTGTAGCATTTAGAGCCTGTACCAACTGCAAACGATAAGGACGTCCTTATCGTGGTAAGCGTCTTCGTAAAACTTTCCAAACAGTCGTTACAGGAATTGTTAATTCACGACTAGCCTTCCGAACAGATTTCTGTTGGCTACGCGTGAACGACTCTCCCACTCGTTCAACTGTTACTATCACGTGGAGGTTCACAACCGAACTTATTACGGAACGCACGTTGCACAGTAACTACCGATTCCGTCTTTGCGAACTGTAAAACAGAAAACGCTTTCTGTTCTTTAGTCGCCATGTTTGCTACTAGCCCTTTCTAACGGCTGGCGGTGGAAACATTGCGCACTGCTGCCAGCAAACAAAACTGCTTGAGTTGCTCTTTTGTTTGATGTATCATTTAATGTATTAAATATTATAGAGAGTTAAAACCCCCCCTGCTATTCGTTTATAATTCAATAATCAGTAACAGTTTACTGGTAGATGCTCTTGAAGGAAATGCACATGTTAACATAGAGTCCGTAGTACAGTTCTTCAATCAAATGTTATTAACAGTTAATGGGAAAAAGTGTCAGTACTTGCAGTTTAAAAATAAACATAACCTTAAAGAAAGTAGAGAAGTGGATGTATTTATTCATTATAATAGTTTAGAGCATGTAGAAACAGTGAAGTTCCTAGCAGTATCTCTAGATAGATCTTTGTCTTGGCACTTCTATACCAATCAAGTTTGTAGTAAAATATCATCTGGGGTATTTGCACTAAAACAAATCGCCAGATTAAATGATAAAAAATTACTAATGGCAGCTTATCATGGCCTCATTCTGTTTCATATCCGTTATGGTATCGTAGTATGGGGTAATTCTAGCATGGGTAATATGAATAGGGTTTTTAAAATTCAAAAGAAAGCTATTAGGTGTATGGTGGGAGCTAACCAGCTGACCTCATCCACACCACTATTTAAGGAGCTTAAATTGCATACAGTTCCCTCTCTTCAAATTTTTAGGTGATTATGTATGTTAGGCAAAATAATTTTATACAGAATTTCAATGTTCACAATCATAACACGAGAAACAGGTATGATTATTATGTGGCTAGTCACTCCATAAAATTGTTTGAACAAAAACCTACTTATGCAGGGAGAAAATTCATGAATAAATTACCCCAATTTTTAAAATGTTGTGAGAATTTGAATTCCTTTAAAAGGAATCTGAAAAATTACTTGATTGGTGAAACTTTTTATACTGTACAAGAATTTCTTTCTTGATTCTTATATATATTTCAGGTGTTATAGCTGACATGTCCTATACTCCTCCTGGAGTCTCCAGGGCGCAAAAAAAAAAAAAACAAAAAAAACACCCAGTACATGGTGAAGAAAACACTCTGTTTTCTTATCATTAACTATTTACTCGGCTTATTTTGATGAGACAAGCAGGCGTAATACTCGGTTTGTGATTTTAGTTCCAGAAGAGACGACCGTGGAGAAAATGAAAGAGATTGCACCGACCACAAACAGTACAGAGTTGCCTGCCCACCAAGCGAGGATAACACTCACTGATGATTTGTTTTCCGATAAAAATGGTGATATATTGTATTATGCGGTGTTGATCGCTGAGGATGGTCACCTGGGTGATCCCCAGTCCGGTTTGCTCTTCAACGATGAAGGTGAACCAGTCTGGCCCCGTATAAAGACATGGGCGCATGCAGCAACAACCAATCCAAAGCACACTTCATTGTATCAAACGACTCCGCCATGGTGGACTCCAACATTTCATCAGGTTTGTTTTAGTCATTGGATGGCTCAGTAAAATAAGTGAGCTAGCAAACCTCGCTCCGCACACTTGAGTGAATGGCACACAGCGTGCCACCGTACAATTGAACGATGAGACGGGGTGAACTGTGGCAGTGAGCTAGTAGTGGATTCTAATACGTACACCACTCACCTCACCTATCTCAATAAACAGACTGTGAGTCGAGCCGAGGGTGACTTTCGCTCACTCCTTCGCACACAGCACGTTGTGTTACCGCGTGCGTCAGTCTGAACGTTCATGCATCTCTTTCCACAAATAAATTTTTGTCATGTGTCTTACTATGTTTTGTACGCACGTGGTTAAATTGCTACAGTACAATGGTATTTGACAACCACTTGTCTCAGGGTTGTTGTAGTAACGTATGAAAGAATAATGACCCCCTCACAAACAGAGGCAGAGTTTGATATGAAATGTATACTTTCCATGCAGCGTTTAGGTAGTCTTGCTATGATGCGACTAAGAGAGAAAAGTGGTTTAGTCGTGGAGCGGATGTACAAGTCAACTCTGTGCAGAGAGAGAGAGATCGTGCTGCGTGGGGAGAAACGCTCGGTGTGCTGGTAGTTGAAAATAAAAGAGGTGGTAGTAGCTGACTGCTCAGTTGAAATAGCTAGTTCTTTTGAGTGACTCACCCATCAGTGTCACATCTCTTGTTATTTTAAGATAGTGCAACAGTCCACATAGAAGGAAATGGTAAAGTTATGGGTACTGCATGAATGAAGACAAAGTAGGTCAAAGGCAGACAAATCTATTGTGACACTTATCGCTAAGGTCCGTTTCGGGATCTACGTTATTAAATAATTAATACACTAGTGTTTACAATTACAAATATTTATTAGCCTACACTAAACTATTCACAAAATAAATAATAAACTAATTTTAATGAAGTAATACACAACATGTTTTTACCGATTGGTATGTGGGTGTGTGTGTGTGTGTGTGTGTGTGTGTGTGTGTGTGTGTGAACAGAATATCTCACGAACGGAGCATCGTACGAACTTTAAACTTAAAACTTAAGTTACACACCACTACCGGACCCGACACAAATATTTTCATCAAAATCAGTCCATTGGAAGTAGTAGTTTATTTGTGTAATTTTTCACTTTTTCGTGATGTTCTCAAAAACTGGTCGTATGATTTTTTTAAAAATCGCCTGGTTTACTAAATTTTTATCCTCTACTAGATAGGGTAGGCACCATGTTTGCTGAAATTCTTGGTGAGGCTGTTTTCACGTAAAACAATTGTTTTTTTAAGATTGTGGTTTTAATACACATTTTAGCGCAAAAATTTACCTAATAAAAGTTGTAGAGAATTTAAAATCCTACACTTTTATTTCCAAAATTTTTGTATAGTGCTTAGTTTAGCAATAATTAGCGATTTTCTGTTTTTTTTTCTCACGAAAACGTGTGAAAAATCTAATTTTTAAAGATTTGTGCCTTAGTATGCATTTTATGACAAAAGTGTATAGAATCAAATTTATAGGAAATTAAAAGACCTACAACTTTTATTTGGAGCATTTTTCTCTACAGAGCCTAGTTTAGCATGATTTTCCGTATTTTTAAGCCAAACTGAGGTCGATTTTCATTTTGCGTCATTCACTCCTGATTAAAATTAGGTTATGTTTATTGAGTTTAGTTTTTTGTTTATTTCTAATGTTGTATTTCTAATGTTGGATTATATTATTAATTATTTGCATCGGCAAGAGAAAGTTGTGTGACTGTTTCACCAGATTTTCATTTATTAAGATTCTCGTCTTATACAGGGTGATTCATGAAGATATGCTGAAACTTTGGGAGTTCATTGTACATGTAAAAATAATGAAAAAAGTTTATATAAACATGGGTCCGGAAATGCTTCATTCCCGAGTTACGGCTAGCGAAAGATTTCGCCTGGATTTCAGCTCACCAGGTGAAATGAGGTCTTCCTGAAATTCTGGTAAGGTAGATTAAGGAATGAATTCAATCGTTTCCTATAGTTTTTGACCTGATAAATTGAATAAAACAGATCGCAGAACTGTAAGTTAAGTAGTTTTTGAGAAAACCAGTGTCATATGCAAAATGTGGAGTGAAAAAACACATTATTTCATCATTCATGGGCAACAATAACTGTGTTATTTCTTTAAGAAATAGATAAAAATTTTGAATAAAACTTGTAGAAAATGTTATTCTCAAGAAAACAATGTAAATAAAGTACACAGAAAGCAAATAGATGTTTGATTAAATGAATTTTTATTTATAACACTACAAAGTAAAATTAACTGGAAAAACATTAATCTAAACCTATTCAACCAAATGACTGTAAACTTTCAAAAGTTTCTCCGCCGACTTCAATGAATTTTTCTGCCCATTTAAGGACAGCTCTTGTTGCTTTTTGTAGTTGAACACGGCTTTCCTTTTACCATGTAATACATGTAAGTATTAATGTTATTTTAATAAATGATTTTTCACTCATTTGACACTGGTTTTCTCAAAAACTACTTAACTTACAGTTCTGGGACCTGTTTTATTCAATTTATCTGATCAGAAACCATAAGAAACAATTAAATTAGCCCCTTAATCTATCTTACCAGAATTTCAGAAAGACCTCATTTCACCTGGTGAACTAAAAACCGGGCGAAATCTTTCGCTAGCCATAACTCGGTAACGAAGCATTTCCGGACCCATGTTTACATAAACTTTTTTCATTATTTTTGCATGTACAATGAGCTCCCAAAGTTTCTGCATATCTTCATGAATCATCCTGTATCGCAATTTGAAACCCTTGATTGCCCATCTTGGAGTGGATCTTATCTAGAAATGAATAATTCACTATTTACTGTTAATGTTTTATTTCTGTAACAGGTAGAAAGAGAGGGAAAAATTGTGAGGCGAGCCGAATTTGTAATCGGTGCAGAATCATGCTCTATGAAAGATGTGGAGAAGTACTGCAACGGTCGTTTGAAGCCGGGTACCAAGTACAACGTGCGCATAAGGGGCTTCACTTCCACTGGCTTCATGGACTCTCCACTCGTCGCATTCACAACCGGTAATCTAATGCTAATTTAACGTAATCAATTGCACGGCGGCTCCATCATGTGTAGGTATCAGATGAACTAATGTCCCATAGCTAAGCGAGTGAGAGGGAGAGGGAGAGGGAGAGGGAGATATGTGGCGTAACTCCATTATGGTATCTTAGTGTGGGGTAATTCTAGCATGGGTAATATGAATAGGGTGGTTTTCAAAATTCAAAAGAAAGCTATTAGGTGTATGGTGGGAGCTAACCAGCTAACCTCATCCACACCACTATTATTTAAGCAGCTTACAATTGCTTACAGTTCCCTCTCTCTACATTTTTCATGTGATTATGTATGTTAGGCAAAATAATTTCATGCCAAAATTCAATGTTCACAATTATAACAACACAAGAAACAGAAATGATTATTATGTGGCTAATCACTCCACAAAATTGTTTCAACAAAAACCTACTTATGCAGGGAGAAAATTCATGAATAAATTACCCCAATTTTGAAAATGTTGTAAGGATTTGAATTCCTTTAAAAAAAATCTGAAAAATTATTTGATCGGTGAAACTTTTTATAGCGTACAAGAATTTCTTTGTTGATAGTAGTGATACATTGTGTGATTCTTATATGTATTTCAGGTGTTATATCTGACGACATGTCCTATACTCCTCCTGGAGTCTCCAGGGCGCAAAAAAAAAAAAAAACTATGCATGCGCTCAAAGGTCTTTTCCGTTATAATCCAAATCTGAAAACATACTACAGTCATTGTTATCTTGGTTGTTAGTTTACTGCATGCATAAACTCTGCTCACAACAATAAGTAAAATTAAAGACAATGTTATTGTAACGGTGCGTATGGGTTGTGCAAGTGAGAGCGTTATGGATTCTCTCACTCCCACGGCTAGGGGACTTCCACTCATCTGAATACTGTACACTATTTATTTTTCTCACCAGTTTATCATTCGAGTGGTGTTATGCAAAAAGGAGTCAACCCACAAATTTTGAAAAAATGAGTACTATTCTACATTTGAGCAAAAATGATTTAACCCTCAAGTACATTTGAGAGACCTCTAGTGGCAAAAGTGTTAACCCACATTTACACAATATTTCATTTGGAAATCTATACTAATATAATAAAGAAGAAACGTCTGTCTGTTTGTTTGTTTGTTTGTTTGTATGAGGTGGTAATCTCACAAACTACTCAACTGATTTTAAAAAAATCTTTCATTCTTGCATAGCTTAGAGCTTCCTGATCAATGTAGGCTATTTCGCAACTTCAACTAACTTTTATTAAGTGAGTTAAGCAACTTAAACTGTGACAATGTCGCATGTTTTACTTTATCGGGTGTATAGCACTTTTATTTTTTCAAAGTTCTCTGGATGGTATATTGTTTGGGCTAGAAGCACAATTCAACTTATATATTTCATAGAAAAACATAAAGTACAACATTCGATTCCAAAAACATTAACAATTCAAAAAAATTCAAAATTTTTATTTTTGTACTGTATTTCATATATTTGTTTTCATTCGACAGGTAGTAAGTGATTCATATATTTGCAATTACTCTGCGTACCGCACCCACATATTACTGTCTCTTATCTCAGCCATATATCAGCTGTCTCTTTCTCTTCCATCGGTATTCTTCTATGCATTCTATTCAATTCTTTTAAATTGAAGGGACAAACGTTTAAAACATTGGGCATCGATTTGAGACAAGAGTGGTTCCTTCACTCATTGACAACTTTCTGTCAGACTTTCTAGAGCTGGAAGTGCAGAAAAACAATTTATTTTGCTGCCACAGGGCAACAAAACCACAAATATTGAATACAGGGAGGTTTTAAAATTAATTTAATGAGGCCTACAATTGCTGTGAAGCGAAGCGAGCGGGAGTTGCTAGTATGTAATAAACACTCAACCCTCTTAAAAACCTTTCTTGAATGAAAAACACTTATTTGTCACTCATTTTTTAATTCCATTGTGTTTGTTGCAATAAGAATTTAACCGACAGGAGTCGACCCACATCAGCTGATTCTACAAGTTTAAAGAAACAGCTGATTCTATGCAAGTTAGCTGATTATTTTCTAACATTGTAAACTGTAAAATAGAGTTAAACTGTGTAAATCCCCTCTAATCCGTAATGTGTGTACATTGCAATCTGTTCATCAATTGAGAACAATAAGCAACCCAATCACCCAATCAGATGAGGATGATGTGTATAAGGGAGGTGTAAATGAGACTGTGTAGTCTTCTACAGACTCAGGCCGACCATTCCTGAGAGAGTTTCGTTAATTGAACCCCAACCATCAAAGTACACCGGTAACCACTGTCTAGCACTCAAATCCGTATAAAAGTTACTACCTTTACTAGGATTCGAACCCGGAACCTTCGTCTCTGAAAATCAGCTGTTAAACAGCTGATTTAGGGGACGACTTTACCTCTAGACCAAACCAGTGGGTTACTGTGTAAATAGAGTTCAAAACTGTGGTTTAAATGTTTTTTTGCAAATTAAACATAATGAAAAATTTGATAAGCAAAAAGCATTTAATCCGCAATTTTAATTATTTTATGACCTAAAAAAAAATAAAATTTAAACAAAAACACTTGCACAGTACTCATAAGAGTAATATACACATAAACAGTAAAATTGTTTCATGTACAAATCTAAATCTGTCTTGGTTAAATTAATAATTGCTCACAAACTTTAAATGTGTTTTTCTCAAAAGTAGCTTAATGTGAATTGACTCCATATTCCGTAACACCACTCATTGCATGTATGCCGGCCGCATTGGCAAAGTTGGTAGCGTGCTCGCCTCTCATCATGCGGTCTTGGGTTCGAATCCCATTCAGGCACGGCATTTTTTCATACGTTACAAAAAATCATTTCATCATTCACCGTCTGCATTACCAGTATTGCACAACAGTCGGACGTTAAACAAAAAAAAAAATCATTGCATGTAAATGCGATCAAATGCATCGATTGACAAAGCATTAAGTAATGGGAACATTTTAAGCGGTTGCTGCCAGCTCTGTTGGAGGGACACCCAATTTCTGTAAAAACACACAAGAAGACTTTTTACTTTCTCTTGCCTATGTAAATATACAGTATAGGAAGGAAAGTATTGTTTTCATGTCGATCACAACAAATACACTCAACACCCACCATATACACCTAAACAGACACCCACACACCCACACAACACATGTTATTAGCGATTGGTCTGTGTGTGTGTGTGAACAAAATATCTCAAGAACGAAACATCCAACGAACTTGAAACTTGAAACTTAAGTTACATACTACTGTAGGACCCGACACAAACATTTTCATCAAAATCGGTCAACCAGAAGTAGTAGTTTATTTGTGTAATTTTTCACTTTTTCAATTTTCTCAAAAACTGGTCCTACGATTTTTTTTAAAAATCGCCTGGTTTACTAAATTTTTTATGCTTTACAAGATAGGGGTAGGCGCCATGTTTGCCGAAATTCTTTGTCAGGCTGTTTTCACGTAAAAATATTGTTTTTTTTAAGATTGCGGCTTTAATATGCATTTTAGTGCAAAAATTTATATAATCAAAGTTGTAGAAAATTTAAAATCCTACAACTTTTAGTCATATGATTTTTTTTGTATAATGCTTAGTTTAGCAGTAATTAGCAAAGTTATGTTTTTTCTCAGAAAAACGTGTGAAAAATCGATTTTTAAAAAAGATTTCGGCCTTAGTTTGCATTTTACAACAAAAGTGTAAAAGTGTGAATTTAAAGGAAATTAAAAGATATATAACTGTTTTTTAAAGCATTTTTCTCTACAGAGCCCAGTTTAGCATGAAAGTGTGATTTTCCGTATTTTTAAACAAAACTGAGATTGATTTTCATTTTGTGTCTTTCACTCATGATTAAAATTAGGTTATGTGTATTTAGGATAGTTTTTTTGTTTATTTCTAATATTTTATTAGTAATGTTACATTTTTTTATTGTTAATTATTTGCATTGGTAAGAGAAAGTTTTGTGTGTGTTTCACACCAGATATTTTCTTTATGATTTGCACAGCCAAGCATGATGAGTCGACCAGCAGTGGGGGCAGCTGGTGGAAAATTTTCTTATCTCTGTTGATTGCAGCGGTGGTATCAGTGACTGTATTTATTCTCTACACAGCTTTACGCAGTCGTTCACGGTAAGCCAATTGATTTTATTTACAGTAATCCCTCGTTATCCGCAAGGGTTGTGTTCCGGAGGGTTACCGCAGTTCGTAAAACCGCGGATAATGATACCGCCTTATACGTACGAAAAGATAGAGGTTAGGCTCTGAAGGTAAAGTAGTCCTGTATTCGTCGTTTCAAGTGTATAAAAGTAATGTGACACTTATCGCTAACGTCCGTTTCGAGATCTAAATAATTAAATAATTAACACACTAAAGTATACAATTACAAATATTTATAAGCCTACACTAAAAGATTCACAAAATAAACAACAAACTAATTATAAGGAAGTAATACAATAACTGACTTAATAATTTACTTAAAATAAATAATAAACAACTTAATAATTTACTTAGCACTACTTACAATCAATTTTATAGAATACACATACAAAATGAAAACCGAATACACAAAACTGAATTTAGTACAGATACACAATAACTTTACACGATACACACACACACACACACACACACAAAGACAGTATAACAATACCTCTAGACCAGTGGTTGCCAACCCACAGTAGTCTGCGGACCACTCAGCCTAGAAGTGAACTACCACAGACCACCCATTACATTATTGCATATATCTTATCAGTTGTAACCAAATTAATTAAGAAACTATTATTACAAACATATAATTGTTATTTTCACAAAGTAGGGTACATTGTACATCACACAAAGTAAAAATATTTTAATTGTAAATTGTCTTTTAATAAAATAAGGAATACAGAATTTACTTAGTCGAAAATAACAATGAAAATTAAAACATGAATAAAAATGAAATGAAAATTTCAATGTGACTTTTGTGCACGAATCTTTCTGACTAGCTGAGGAATTCTAGGTTTTAGGCTCTTGCTAAGAGCTACTCTCAAATTGTTTTTAATTAACAATAAACTAGAGAACCCCTGCTCACACAAATAAGTGGTGGAAAAAATTATAAGATGCTACTTGGTGAATGTTGGGTAAGCGCAGGCAGGGCTTTCTTACACCACAACTCTTCTACCTTTACTTAATCTGAATCTTGAATGTATTTACTTAATCTTGTTCAATGAAAATCGTAACTTTGATTTAATCACGGGAAAATATTACTTTTTTATAAGTAGTCACCAAACTCTCACGGACCACCCCGAAGGCTCTCACGGACCACCTTTGGTCCGCGGACCACCGGTTGGGAAACACTGCTCAAAACCATTAACCTGATATTACGCCCGACAGTCACTCGTCAAAGATCAAACGAATACTAACTCACTGACCGCGCTCGGGCGCTCTTTATATAAGTACAGTAAACCCTCGTTAATCCGAACTAATTGGGGCTCTAAGTCATCCGGATTAGTGAAAGTCCGGATTAAATGAAATACGAACGGGTACCCAAAATTAACCGATACAGTATTGCCGTCGGCGGAGTTTTACGCGCTTCCGCCACGGAGCGTGTATTGCACAACTTATTACCAATTCAGTGCCGCCTGTGTTACCATTCTAACTTGTACCATTAATCTGAAGTGATTTTTTTGCAATGAACAAAATAACGTTAACAAAAAAATCACTGCAAAATAACGGTACAAGTTAGGCTAATAACACAGGCGGCACTGAACTGGTAATGAGTTGTGCAATAGACGCCCCGCGGCGGAAGCGCGTGCTACACAAGATCCACCCACGGCAATGCTATTTCGGTTACTTTTGGGAAACCCTCACCTAACCTTTTTTTTTATCCACCACAAAATAGGGTAGGCGCCATGTTTGCTGAAATTCTTGTTGAGGCTGTTTTCACGTAAAAAGCTTTTGTTTTAAGATTGCGACTGTAATATGCATTTTAGCACAAAAATGTATGTAATAAAAGTTGTCGAGAATTTGAAATTTTACAAGTTTTATTTCAATTATTTTTTTGTATAACACTTAGTTTAGTGGTAATTAGCGATTTTATGTTTTCTTCTCTTGAAAACATGTGAAAAATCTATTTTTTAAAGATTTCGGCTTTAGTATGCATTTTACGACAAAAATGTATATGATCAAATTTATAGGAAATTAAAAGATCTACAACTTTTATTTTAAAAAAATTTCTCTACAGAGCCTAGTTTAGCGTGGAAAAGTGATTTTCCGTATTTTTAAGCGAAACTGAAGTTGATTTTCATTTTGCGTCTTTCACTCATGATTAGAATTAGGTTATGTTTATTGAGGTTAATTATTTGTTTATTTTCAATGTTTTATTAATTTTTGGTTATATTGTTAACTATTTGCATTGGCAAGAGAAAGTTGTGTGAGTGTTTCTCACCAGATTTTTTTTATTTTCAGGGACAAACGAATATCAAAGGCGAATAACATGGACATTGATTATTTGAAGCCATTGTCGATGGAGCAGTTTTTGTTGCACGCTGATCAGCTGCTGATGGACGGTGAAAAATTGACATCGGAATTTGTGAGACTGGGCTCCCTCAGTACCCAGATCAAATCCAGTTATTTTGCCGCCCAGTTGCCCATCAACAAGAAGAAAAACAGATACAACAATGTCATACCATGTATGTGAGTCAACTCATTTAAATCTCATCTCATCTCATCTAAGTCATCCAGATCACTATTTAAACTCACAGTTCCTTCTTTATACATTTTTCAAGTGATAATCTATGTGAAGCAAATACCTTTTTACAGAATTTAGATGTTCACAACCACTACACAAGAAACAGAATCCATTATTATGCTGCTAATCACAACACTAAATTGTCAGGAACAAAAACCAACTTATGCAGGTAGAAAATACATCAATAAATTGCCTCAAGGTTTAAAAAGTTGTGACAATTTAAGTCATTTTTAAAAAAAGTTAAAACAATATTTGATTGATGAAATATTGTACAGTGTGCATGAATTCCTTTCTAAATAGTTTTGTTATTTAACTTTAATTAAACAAACATTGTGTACAATTTGATACAAAGGGGTTCATGACAAGCCTGTTGAGTTAACCAGTGGCAGGAGGAAAGTATTGGTAAATGATGAATTTATCATTGTGTTTGATTTTTGTTTTTATTATTTATTGTGTGTGATATTTAATTCAATAGGGTTCATGACAAGCCTGCTGAAGTAAGCAGTAGCAAAAACAATTTTTGATGGTAAGTGATGAATTTATCATTGATGATAAACTTTCAGTTTATCAGCTTTATCTTGACATGTCCTATACTCCCACAAGGGGTCTCCAGGATAAAAAAAAAAAAAATCTATCTGAAAATAATCTAAGAAGTATTTGGATGATTGGCCAGTCAAATTGGAGATTTTTACTTTCTCTTGCCTATATGAATATATATGAGTAGGAAGGAAAGTATTGTTTTCATGTTGATTTTAACAAATACACTCTTCACCCGAATATACACCTAAACAGACCCCCTCAACCCACACACACAACTGCTTTTTACCCTATTGGTCTCTGTGTGTGAACAGAATATCTCAAGAACGGAACATCGTACGAACCTGAAACTTGAAACTTAAGTTACATACCACTACCGGACCCGACACGAACATTTTCATCAACATCTGTCAACCGGAAGTAGTAGTTTATTCGTGTAATTTTTCACATTTTTGCGATTTTCTCAAAAACTGGTCCTACGATTTTATTTAAAATTGCCTGGCTTACTAAATTTTATATGCTCTACAAGATAGGGTAGGTGCCATATTTGCTGAAATTCTTGGTGAGGATGTTTTTTCGTAAAAAAAATTGTTTTTTTAAGATTGCAACTTAAATATGCATTTTAGCGCAAAAATGTACATAATAAAAGTTGTAGAAAATTTAAAATCCTATAACTTTAATTCAAACATTTTTTTGTATAACACTTAGTTTAACGGTAATTAGTGATTTTCTGTTTTTTTCTCACAAAAACGTGTGAAAAATCAATTTTTTTAAGATTTCGGCCTTAGTATGCATTTTACGACAAAAGTGTATATAATTAAATATATAGGAAATTAAAAGCTCTACAACTTTTATTTACACATTTTTCTGTACAGAGCCTAGTTTAGCGTGAAAGAGTGATTTTTTTTGTATTTTTAAGCCAAACTGAGGTTGATATTAATTTTGCATGTTTCACTCATGATTAAAATTAGGATATGTTTATTGACGTTAGTTGTTTATTTCTAATGTTAGGTTTATTGTTAATTATTTGCATTGGCAAGAGAAAGTTGTGCGAGTGTTTCACACCAGATTTTTGTTGTATACGTTTGTGGTATGTTGTTGCCCTCTACTCAGCTTAATTATCCTTTCTGTTCATTCCAACTTGTTATTAACTCTGTGGTGGATCATTCTCTTCCAAATATTTTGTTGCTTTCGACTCTGTCTATGGTTCGATTGTTAATGTTTAGTTTTTCTGCGTGTTGGGGGTCAATTGCCATGAATTTAGTCTTTTCATATGAGATACTCAGACCAATTTTGGATGCTACGTTCCCTAGAGATGTTATTTTATTGTCACTTGAGTCACACATTGAGTTTGCCCTTGTTTGCAACGAGGGGTAAAGGGGGAACAGCATCAGTGCGCATACGCGACTGCTTTAATTTCAGTACGACAAACATAACAACTCATACCATACCCAGAGCATATACAGTATATCCTTTTGAAGGAACCTTTTGTAGGTTAATGGTACGAATATAACTGTTTGTTACCGTAAACACAAATGTTAGTTTCTCGAAAATGTGGGCAGACTATTCACAGTGCTGAACGAAATCTAATATGCAGTGTAATTGTAATTAAAATGCTGTTAAGTTGACACTAAACAAAAAAACCTTTCAATGCCTCTTAACAAAAGCCATGAGTAAGTGGCTAACTACTTTGATGTTTCTCTTTGCACAATTCGAAAATAAAGAAGGAAATTAAGGACGTGATGAAGCTATTCTTCAACAGTTTTGTTGGCACCTGGTAAACAAGGAAGCGATTAGGTAGACTAGTGAGACTGATAGTGAAGACGCTGGTGACAGCGATAGTAAACAAGGCGATTCATTCGTAGAAAATTTGTTCCAATGGAATAAGGTAGCTCGTAATTACAGTAAATCAAACATTTCTAGTCGTGTAATTAATCACACTAAAGGTCATATTTATTTCTTATTAGGTTTATGACTGCCCATAACAGACAGGTGGAGTGTCAAATTATTTACACTCAATCTGTTAGTTGCAGGGCTAAAATAAATAGTTGTGTTTCTTATCACATGTTCACCCAATTAAATGATTGAATCATTTAATAAGAGAAGAGGTAGAGGTGTACTGTGACACTAATCACAGTTATCTTTCCTGAAAGTAATGAATTTCATTGTACAGCCAGACCCTGTGGTGAATGAAGTGAAAGTGTCATTTGAAGAGTGGGCCCGGCATGCTGATAAGCGTACTTTTCCACTGAGTGAGTTGTGTCAATGGTAAACCACCTGACTCCTCGTTTTCTTAGTAAAACCTCTAGAGGTTCAAACCAGCCTTTCGGCTGTTGACCTAAACAACAACAACATGAAGAAAACATTTTCTCGGAATAAACCACAGCTTACAAAATGTTTGTAGAAACTGGACGGTAGTGAAATGTACGAGTAGTGTCTCACTATTGAGGTGGCAGCAGTGCAAATATATCATTTCCCTTTATCACAGCCCATACATACGCAAAAGGCAATCTCGTGACTTCAGTATACATACAGTATTTTATTAGATTGAATAATAGATTGTGTTGAGCACTGTGCACAGTTTGTGCAACATGAACGTTGTGAGTGGTGCTCGTAAGTTACGCTTCTGTGGCCACTCTCTCTCTCTCACTGTTTCTGTTTGTCCGTCTAACAGAACGTTTCACTTTGCAAATGTAAAAATCTGGTGTGAAACACTCACATAACTTTCTCTTGCCAATGCAAATAATTAACAATATAATGTAACATTAGTAATAAAACATTAGAAATAAACAAAAAAGTATCCTCAATAAACATAACCTTATTTTAATCATGAATGAAAGACGCAAAATGAAAATCGACCTCAGTTCAGCTTAAAAATATGGAAAATCACTCTTTCACACTAAACTAGGCTCTGTACAGAAAAATGCTCTAAATAAAAGTTGTAGATCATTTAATTTACTATACATTTTATTATATACACTTTTGTCGTAAAATGCATAATAAAGCCAAAATCTTTAAAAAATTGATTTTTCACACGTTTTTGTGAGAAAAAACCAAAAATTGCTAATTACCGCTAAACTAAGCATTATACGAAAAAAAGTTTAAAATAAAAGTTTTAGGATTTTAAATTTTCTACATTTATTATGATATAATTTTTTGCGCTAAAATGCACTGCAATTTTAAAAAAAAACAATTTTTTTACGTGAAAACAGCCTGACCAAGAATTTCAGGAAACATGGCACCTACCCTATCTTGTAGAGCATAAAAAATTTAGTAAACCAGGTGGGTCCGGTAGTGGTATGTAACTTAAGTTTCAAGTTAGTACGATGTTCCGTTCTTGAGATATTCTGTTCACAGACACACACACAGACCAATCGGTAAAAACATGTGTTGTGTGGGTGTGAGGGGGTCTGTTTAGGTGTATATGGTGGGTGTTGAGTGGGACATGAAAACAATACTTTCCTTCCTATACATTCATATAGTTGGCAAGAGAAAGTAAAAATCGGATCACAGAATGGGTGTTGTGAGTAAATTTTCAAGTATTTCTTCCAAGCAAACACACTATTGAGACTAAGACATTAGTTGTTTAGGTGATGAGCCTGGTTGGCTGGTTTGAACCTCTAGAGAGAGGTTTTACTAAGTAAATCGAGGAGTGAGGTGGTTTACCATTGCCACAACTCACTTATCAAAATGGGGGGCCCACATGGTCTGCAAATGACACCTTCACTTCACTTCACTTCACTTCATTCACCACACAATCCACACTGTAGTCTATAATGAAATTTATTACTTTGAGAGGAGGAGATAACTGTGATTAGTGTCACCTAACACACCTCTATCTCTTCTGTTGTTAAATGATTCAGTTATCTATAATTGGGTGACCATGTGATGATAAGAAACACAACTATTTATTTTAGCCCTGCAACTAACAGATTGAGTGTAAATAATTTGACACTCCACCGGTCCGTTTTGGGCTGAAAATGTTAGAGGTTTGTCTAAATATTAATCCAACAGCTGACTAACAACAAACTAACCCTTGGAAAAGTGTCAATTAATGGACTAATTTAGTGTTTCTATTTCATATAATGAATTAATATAATAATTTCACCAACCTTCTTTTTAAACTGCGTCACCTTTATTTTTATTCCTACTTACACGTGTTTCGGTGGATCCACCATCATCAGAGTAAATGAAAAATTGAAACTAAAAAATTTTTTTTCATTTATTTAAAATTGACAGAAGAAGATACATCTTCTGTCTGGGTTAGTGAGGTTAGTGAAATTATTATATTAATTCATTACAAATGAAATAGAAATAATTTCAAACTGCAGGATCCATTATAAAGATTTATTTTTTAATTAAGTGTTGCGTACACATGTGATTGTGTGGTGTCTGTTGCAGATGACTCGACCAGGGTAGTGCTACAAGATGTCAGCCTCGATTCTGATTACATAAACGCATCTTACATTAAGGTACGCACACCTACACCTCGCTTATTCATTATACAATTGTGAAGGCCATTTCACATTGGCGTAGTGTCAGAAAACATTGCTTCTATTGATTATTAACACTCGATATATGTGGCATTTAAACTAAATGAAACAGAAGAAGAACTTGTGCATTTTTCTGTGAACCACGGAACAGACATATTCACTATAGCGCACTATAGTCGTTTGCACGTTCAGTTGACAGAATGGAGCACGAGAGGATTGTGTATGTCGTTATGGGGCTGTGACTGCTACTACAGGGTGATTTTTTAGTCCTGTTATGCCCAATTGTTAATGTCTGGTAATTTGTTTCTAAGAAAGGGATATTTTGTTTTGTGACACAAAGTTGGTAGCCCTACTCAACCGGTATAGATACGACAGTTTTAGTTGATTCTCCTTGAGTTGCGTAAAATTTTATGCTGTTTCCAGTTGTGTTACGAACTGAACGTCTTTTACCCTAGAACAGCGGGTTTTCATTCTTGAACAATATTTTGCTACAAAATCGTATACGAGTGTAAAAGAGTCATTTCAATTAAATTTTTTGGCGTTCCTCCACTCTATTCTAGTCAATTTCTAGGCTAACTAACTGATTTTTAGAGGCAGGTATTGTTTGCAGCAGAAAACGTAGTGGTCGACCAACTCTCTTGACAGATGATGTTAAGAGAATGTGAAAACAAGATTGCTGAATTCTCCATGGAAAAGTTTACAAAAACTTTCCTTGCATATTGATTTGTCATGTTTGAGTGCTCAGAAAGCTGCTAAAAAATTGAAATTGTATCCGTATCACATACGATTAGTTCTAGAGCTTCAGCCTCCAGATTTAAACAAGAGATTGTTTTAGGATAAAAGACATTCTGTTCGTAGCACGACCGGAAATGGCACAAAATTTTACACAGCTCAAGGAGAATCAACTCACACTGCCATATCCATACTGGTTGAGTAGGGCTACCAACTTAGTGTTTTTAGAAAAATATTACCAGACATTAACAATTGGGTAACAGGACTAAAAAATCACTCTGTAGAACATACACTAACATCTACTTAGTAGATCAATCAATGTCATCTAATCTCAACTTGTTATGTCGTTCCATATGTGATAAATTTTTTTTCAATATTATGTACTGGTTTTTTTTAATTCCTAATTTTGTGTACGTTGCTATCTGTTCAATTGAGAACAATAAGCAATGAGATGACCCAATGAAATGAGGATGAAGTGTATGAAGTGTAAATGAGACTGTGTAGTCTTCTACAGACACACCTACAGAGTATGGTTAATTGAACTCCAACCATCAAACTACACCAACAACCACTGTCTACCATTCAAATCCATATAAAAGTAACTACCTTCACTAGGATTTGAACCAGGAACCTTCGTCTCCGAAAATTAGCTGTTAAACAGCTGATTTTGGTAAAGACTTTACCTCTGTTCCAACCCAGTGTTTATATAATGTACTGAGAAAGATATTTTAGATTTGTGATAACTGATTGCATCATTTGTTTACATTTTTTTAACACACAGTGTTTAGAAAGTCTGGCAAAGGAATGTGGAGAAGGCATTAGTAGATCTGCAGTAAAATAGATAAGATATTCATTTTAACCCCTCCCTCTATAGTCCAGTCAATGTGTGTCGTAAAATACCAGATAGAGGAAAAAAATAGTATAAAGCTAATTTTTTTTCCATCGATTACTATAGTTTCGATAAGTGTATAGCCAAAAGTCCCCACCCCTACCCCCCTTGCTTCCCCCCCAGTGACCCCCCGAAGTTACAAATTGCAAGGGTTTCGTAAATCGCGTTTATCTAAAAAACTAAACAAGATATTGGATCAAATTTTTTTTGTTTTCTTTCTTATAATATTTCCTACAAATAATGTCCTTATCATTTTTATTGTATCTTTTACCGTTCGGTAGTTATTCATAAAGGAGCTGATAAAACACTATATATTTTATTACGTAATTTTACTTTTTTGTTTAAAACGTTTTACACCTATATTTTACACAAAAATGTTTCAAATAAAACTTTTAGTCCTTTTTAAGATCTATAAAATGGTGTATTACATGACATACTTAACGATTATATATTGCTAGAATCCGCTGTGAAAGTGCAGTACGCACAACTTTCGCGGCGCTTAGCGGCGGAGTTTGAAAGCGCCGTGTTGTCGAACATAATTTAACTTATTATTTGATTGTTGATTAAACTCCATAACTGTGTAGGCTACGTGTAAAGAAGTTATAGTTGCAGGGTGCCATGGAGTCGTCACTTAATGTTGACATTATTATCTGCTAAACTTGTTGGCTGACAAGAAATACAACGTATTATCTTATTTTATTTCTTGATGCAACGCTTTCAAGTGCATTGATTTTACTACACATATTATTGAAAAAATCAAGTGTAATCACTTTACTATTTCCAGATTGCCGTGCATACTAAACAGGATGTACACAGGGGAGGGTGTATTTGTAATGTTGATGTGTAGGCTTGGAGTAGGGGTGTGAGTGACAGCAATGAGCAAAGGTTCGGCTGACTTTGAGACAGATGGCACGTGTTGTGCTGTATGACACAACGCACTAACTTTTTAGTTATGAAACAGCTTCGGTATGCGACTGATCGTGTTCTGCGGTATATTATAGTGTTATTACAATTATTTGTGTCCGTTTTTTTGTGTAGAAAAACGGAAGGCGAATCTAAGGGTGAGACTGTTTTTTGTATTATTTGTAATCAACTTTTGTCTATTAGTGAAACCGTTAATGTTACTTCTAAGGGGATTAACACTTTAATTGATTCTAGCCTTAAGAGAAAAGATGGACTACATTCTAAATTAGAAACATTACCAACAGTTAGTTTACACAAGGAATGTCGCAAAATATACACTCGTAGTAGTTCAATAAAAGCTTTCTTAGCAGACTCTAAATGCATTGAAAATGTAGAATCTAATAATAATTGTTTGCCTCTAAAACGTCGATCCAACTATCGGAACTTTAATTTTAAAGAACATTGCTTGTTTTGTGGAATGAACGCCGTGGAGAATTCAAAAACTCTGATTCATTATAGGAAACCAGTTCATTTAGTTCATACCTTAAGTATAAAAGAAACTATCTTAAAATATGTAGAAAATAGGAATGATGATTGGGGTGACATGGTTAGGTCCAGGCTGGAAGCCGTTGTAGATCTAGTAGCTGCTGAGGGTCGTTACCATTCGGACTGTTACGTAAGATTTTCTAAGCAAACTACACAATCATCTAGCACATTTGTTGGCCGCAGTAGACCGGTTGACGAAGAACTAAAGGAATCGTTCTTAAAAGTTTGTGATTATATTGAGGAAAGTGATGATTGCCAGCATCGAGTTTCAGACCTATTGCAGTTAATGAAAGGTTTGTCGGGTAGTGATAAATTGTACGAAATTAAACATTTTAAAACCTTACTAGCTAATCACTTTGGTGAAAGACTTGTCATAACAAATATACGAAAGCAATCCTCCATCGTTTGTTTGAGAGATAAAGCAGAAAAGGTTTTATATGAATATAATATGGTATTCTCAAAGGAAAAACAATCAACATGATGAGGTAAAAAGATTAATTTCTACGGCGGCAGCTTTAATTAGACAAGATATCATCTTACCCCATTGTAGAAGATATCAAATCTGGTGGGAAAGACATTGTTCCTGAACTTTTAGATTTGTTTATGAATGAGAGAAGGCAAACGACAGACGAAAGTGAAGATATCAAAAGGAAGAGAACTACTGTAAACCATATGATTATAAAACTTTGTAGACTTTTGTAGGCCTTTCCACTCCGCTGTCCAGTCTGCCTTTGGTTTATACTCATCTCGACAGTACGGTTCTAAAAATTTACTTGAAATGTGTCATTCGCTCGGGTTTTTGGCTTCATTCTATGAAACAGAAGTATACTTACATTCGCTTTTGAAAGCAGGCGAGCCCAAAATCGAGAGAGGGAATTTTTTTCAATTTGTATTTGATAATATTGATATAAACTTAAGAACTCTGGATGGTAAAGATACTTTTCACGCTCTTGGAGGCATACAGTGTGTAACTCCAAAAACAGCTGTTTCGAGTGATGTTCGTGTTCAACGTGTTAAGAAGTTAAGTGATTTTGATGGCTCAGTCAATGTGCCTGTTCTGCTGTATAGTAAAAGAATGAAAAATGGCTTAAAAACATTAAGCATAGAAAATCTCTCTGAAAGCATTGTGTCAATTCGTAATTTGCTGTGGTTAAGTAGTTTCGCCTTTGAGTCAGATGGTCAGGATATATGCGACAATGTTACGATGGTAGAGAAACCTATGAAACATCGTACATACTTGCTTTACCTTTCATAAATGTAGATCCAGGAAATCCAACTGCTATTTACTCTGCTCTCAGTTACGCTGGCAAAGAAAGCAAGTTGGCTGGTCAGCCGTGTATTGTCACATTTGACCAACCACTGTTTCTCAAAGCAGTTGACATTGTAGCTGGTTCTTCTACAGACAGTGATATATCAGGAGTTATTGTCAGATTGGGTGGCTTTCATCTCCTCATGAGTTTCCTCGGTTGTTTAGGAAAGTTTATGGAAGGAAGTGGAATTGAGGAGATGTGGTCTACAGTTTATGGGAAAGCAACAATTCCTCATATTTTGTCAGGGCATGCTTACACAAGGTCATATAGAGCTCACATGATGACCCAGGCAGCTTTGATGCTGCTTATATTTGAAGAATGTTCATTTTTGAAAGATATGATTAACAATGAGTTTAAGGACATACACAATCAAATACTGGATAAACAAAAAACTATTGAAGACGCAATGGAAGAGTGTAAAACCAAAGAAATAATGTTGAAGCTGGGTGAAATTTGTAAAGATTTCATTAAAAGTAGTAGAACATCTAAACTTTGGCTACAAGAGTTCCAACTAGTCAATTTGGTGTTAGATTTTATTTTGGCAGAAAGAATCGGTGATTGGCATTTGCACATTGAACTATACTTAACTATACATTGGACTTTGCACATTGCACTAATAGAAGAAAATATTTTTACAGTTTTTACTTTCTCTTGCCTATATGAATATATAGGAAGGAAAGTATTGTTTTCATGTCCATTGTAAGAAATCGAGTTTTCACCGGATCTATACGTTTTCAGACCCCCTGAACCCAAAAAACATGTTTTTAGCGATTGGTCTGTGTGTAAACAGAATATCTCAAGAACGGAACATCGTACGAACTTGAAACTTGAAACTTAAGTTACATACCACTACCGGACCCAACACGAACATTTTCATCAAAATCGGTCAACCGTAAGTAGTAGTTTATTCGTATAATTTTTCCCTTTTTTGCGATTTTCTCAAAAACTGGTCCTACGATTTTTTTTAAAATCGCCTGGTTTACTCAATTTTTTATTCTCTACAAGATAGGGTAGGCGCCATGTTTGCTGAAATTTTGCGTGATTCTGTTTTTACGTAAAAACATTTTCTTTTTAAGATTGCGGCTTTAATATGCATTTTAGCGCAAAAACTTATATAATAAAAGTTGTAGAGAATGTAAAATTCTACAACTTTTATTTCTACCATTTTTTTGTATAATGCTTAGTTTAGCGGTAATTAGCAATTTTCTGTTTTTTTTCTCACGAAAACGTGTGAAAAATCTATTTTTTTAAGATTTTGGCCTTAGAATGCAATTTACGACAAAAGTGTATATAAAAAATTTTATAAGAAATAAAAATATTTACAACTTTTATATACAGCATTTTTCTCTTAAGAGCCTAGTTTAGCGTGAAAGAGTGATTATCCGTATTTTTAAGCCACATTGAGGTAGATTTTCATTTTGCATCTTTCACTCATGATTAAAATAAGGTTATGTTTTTGAGGTTAGTTTTTTGTTTATATCTAATGTTTTATTACTACTATTAGGTTTATTGTTAATTATTTGCACTGGCAAGAGAAAGTCGTGTGAGTGTTTCACACCAGATTTTTTGATTTTTTACAGTTCATTAAACATTCTACGTAATACATCAATTTTTCTGTTAAGCAAAACTTGAATTATAGTTCTACCTTAAAAAATACGTATTCTACAGAGGTTTAAAAATCGTATTTATACATGCATGCAGACGCCTTTAATTGATGTTTTTAGTTGCACTAATAGCATTGGCGATTCCCATGCGATACAGATCACGTACGTGTGTATGTGTATGTGTGTGAACAGAATATCTCAAGAACGGAACAACATCCGTACGTTGTTTCGTTCTTGGACTTGAAACTTGAAACTTAAGTTACACACCACTACTGGACCCAACAAGAACATTTTCATCAAAATCAGTCAACTGGAAGTAGTAGTTTATTCGTATAATTTTTCACTTTTTTCCAATTTTCTCAAAAACTGCTCCTACGATTTTTTTAAAAATCGCCTAGTTTACTAAATTTTTTATGCTCTACAAGATAGGTTTTGCGCCATGTTTGCTCAAATTCTTGATGAGGCTGTTTTCACGTAACAAAATTGTTTTTTTTTTAAGATTACGGCTTTAATATGCATTTTAGCGCAAAAATTTAGAGAATTAAAAATCCTACAACTTTTATTTCAAACATTATTTTGTATAACAATTAGTTTAGCGGTAATTAGCGATTTTCTGTTTTTTTCTCACGAAAACGTGTGAAAAATCAATTTTTTTAAGATTTCGGACTTAGTATGCATATTCCGACAAAAGTGTATAAAATAAAATTTATAGGAAATTAAAAGATCTACAACTGTTATTTCTAGAATTTTTCTCTACAGAGCCTAGTTTAGCATGAAAGAGTGATTTTCCGTATTTTTAAGCAAAACTGAGGTAGGTATTCACTTTGCGTCTTTCACTCAAGATGAAAATTAGTTTATGTTTATTGAGGTTAGTTTTTTTATTATTTTTAATGATTTATTACTAATTTTAGGTTGTGTTGTTGTTGTTTAGGTGATCAGCCTCCTGATTGGCTGGTTTGAACCTCTCTATAGGTTTCACTAAGTAAAACGAGAAGTGAGGTGGTTTACATTTGCCACAACTCACTGAGTGGAAAAGTACACTTATCAGCATGCCGGGCCCTCTGAAAAGCGTATATTCTCCACTCTGCAAATGACACTTTCACTTCATTCACCACAGGGTCCAACTGTATAATGAAATTCATTACTTTGAGAGGAGATAACTGTGATTAGTGTCACAGTACACCTCTACCTCTTCTCTTATTAAATGATTCAGTAATTTAATTGGCTGACCATGTGTTAAGAAACACAACTATTTATTTTAGCCCTGCAACTAACAGATTGAATGATAATAATTTGACACTCCACCTGTCTGTTATGGGCGTAATGTTAGGTTATAGTGTTAATTATTTGAATTGGCAAGAGAAAGTCGTGTGAGTACTTCACACCAGATTTTTGTATTTTTGCCATGAACAGAGTGAGTAAGTGTGTGTGACTGTTGCAGGATGAAGTGGACATGTCCAGAGTGTACATAGCGTGTCAGGCACCTTTGGAGTACACATGCATCGATTTTTGGAGGATGATCGACGAATGCAGGGTCCAGTCCATCGTAATGTTGTGCAATTTTCAAGAAAAGGGCAAGGTAAGCGCCATCTAACTTATTATTAATTATTATTATTATTATTAGTGTTATAAGTGTTGTTTGACTCCAAGCTATTATTCCGTGAGCAAGTAGCTTCAATAGCTGTAAAAGCTCAAAGGAATTTAAGACTCATAGCTTGGATCAGTCGTGATTTCAAATTTGAGAAGACAGTACTTAGACTTTATAAGAGCCTTGTGCGTCCCATCCTCGAGTATTGTTCGACGGTGTGGAACTATAGAAGGGACGTCACAGAAAAGGAACTAGAGAGGGTGCAGAAAAGACTAATTTATAAGTTGGAATGTAGATCTGGGAGAATAGTTGATGGCTATGCGGATGCCCTCTCATTCTACGGGCTTCAGAGTCTGAGCACGCGACGTAGAGTGATGGAAGTTCTTTACATTTGCAACATTCTGCACTCACGAGTTGAAGTTCCGGATATCTCGAAGATTTTTCTGAGAGTGCCTGGAACAGCTTTAAGAAGTTTTAGGCTGTTTGCTGGAGCTACAAAAAGTAAAATAGCTCCAGTAGATGTGTAGCTACAACCAATGAAATAAATGGAGAGGTAGATCTGTTTCACAGAGATAGTAAAATTAAAGAAAAACTGTACAGGATACTGTGAAGGAAGCCTGTAAATACTGCACTGCGTAATCTTTATGTTATTTTATGTTATTGTTATGTGTTATTTGTGTCTATGTGGTGTATGTTAAGCTCAGCAGCGGCTGACTGTTTTTTTTTAGTGAAGAAAGAAAGAAAGAATGACAACTACGTTAAGTTGTAATGGTGCGGTATATATAGTGAGGCAGGGCAGGCGATATTCTATTGCTGTTCTACTTACTGTACTACTACCACCTCGCATCCTAACACGACCAGCCATAGTAGTGGGTGGAGATGGCGGGGTGTAGGGGAGTTTAGGAGCCCCCAAAAAAATCAAAAATCAAAAAAAAAATTTTCCAAGTTACTATTTAAGTTAAAGTTAAGTTAACCATTATCACAACATCGCATGGCAATTTATCATTTGCGTTTTTAATTTCTCTTGCCTATATGAATATACAGTATAGGAAGGAAAGTATTGTTTTCATGTCGATCACAACAAATACACTCAACACCCGAATACACACCTAAGCAGACCCCCTCACACCCACACACACAACTGCTTTTTACCTATTGGTCTGTGTGTGAACAGAATATTTTAAGAACGGAACATTGTATGAACTTAAAAGTTGAAACTTAAGTTGCATACTACTACCAGACCCGACACGAACATTTTCATCAAAATCGATCAACCGGAAGAAGTAGTTTATTCGTATATTTTTTCACGTTTTTGCGATTTTCTCAAAAACTGCTCTTACAATTTTTTTAAAAATCGCCTGATTTACTTAATTTTTTATTCTCTACAAAATAGGGTAGGCGCCATGTTTGCTGAAATTTTCGGTGAGGCTGTTTTTACGTAAAAACATTTTCTTTTTAAGATTGCAGTTTTAATATGCATTTTAGCGCAAAATGTTATATAATAAAAGTTGTAGAGAATGTAAAATTCTACAACTTTTAATTCAAACATTTTTTTGTATAACGCTTAGTTTAGCGGTAATTAGTGATTTTCTGGTGTTTTTCTCACGAAAACGTGTGAAAAATCAATTTTTTTAAGATTTCGGCCGTAGTATGCATTTTACGACAAAAGTGTATCATATACAAAAGTTGGTGCCTACCCTATCTTGTAGAGAGCATATAAAATTTAGTAAACCAGGCAATTTTAAAATAAATCGTACGACCAGTTGTTGAAAAAATCGCTCAAAAGTGAAAAATGACACGAATAAACTACTACTTCCGGTTGACCGATTTTGATGAAAATGTTCATGTCTGGTTCGGTAGTGGAATGGAACTTAAGATTCAAGTTTCATGTTCGGATGATGTTTTGTTCTTGATATATTCTGTTCACACACACAGAAACCAATCGCTAGAAACATGTTGTGTGTGTGGGTTGAGGGGGTCTGTTTGTGTGTATATTCTGGTGAAGAGTGTATTTGGTAAAATCGAGATGAAATTAATACTTTCCTTCCTATATATTCATATAGGCAAGAGAAAGGAAAACAAGCATGAGTTTAACATATTTGCACGCGTGCGTGTGTGTGTGTGTGTGTGGTCTGAGTTGTGCATACTGCTTCTTTTCAATTGTTGGAAATAGATAGAGCGAGAGAGCGCGGAGGAGTTAGAAGAAGGGTACATTGAGTTGGGATAAATGTTTTTGTTTATGGTAGTATATACTAAAGCTATGACATGTTGCACATGTTGGTTGTTATGTGGGCGTATTTCTATCTGTTGCAGACAAAATGCCACACGTATTTTCCAGACGAGGAGAATGAATCGATGACATTCGACAATAAAGTGGTGGTCACTTGTCAGAGAATGGAATCTTATCAGTCATACAGGGAGAGATATCTGTCCATAGTTTTTAAGGTAACACCAATCTCTGTATTAACATTAACTATATTTTTTAGACAATACTCTAAACAACTACTCAACTAAACTTTTTTTTTTATTTTAACACTTTCCAGTCTACCGTTTTTTTCACAACTATGCACTACAAACTTAAGTAATTATACGTATCTTGCACTGTAGACTGACGTGTTTTTCAACTTTTTCAAATAATCAGTCTGCAGTTACTTCAATTCTTATCAACAAGGGTTCGAATCCCATTCAGGCACGGCATTTTTTCATACGTTACAAAAATCATTTCATCATTCACCGTCTGCATTAGCAGTAATTGCAGAACAGTCGGACGTTAAACAAAAAAAAAAAATATCAACAAGGGTATTGTTGTTGTTTAGGTGATCAGCCTGTAGACTGGTTTGAACGTGTAGACGTTTTACTAAGTAAAACGAGGAGTGAGGTGGTTTACCATTGCCACAACTCACTTAGTGGAAAAGTACGCTTATCAGCATGCCGGGCCCACTCTGCAAATGACACCTTCACTTCATTCACCACACAATCCAACTGTATTATGAAATTCATTACTTTCACAGGAGAAGATAACTGTGATTAGTGTCACAGTACACCTCTACCTCTTCTCTTCTTAAGTGATTCAGTCATTTTATTGGCTGACCATGTGATAAGAAACAGAACTATTTATTTTCGCCCTGCAACCAACAGATTGAGTCCAAATAATCTGACACTCCACCTGTTTATTATGGGCAGAACAACAGTATTATATGAAAATAAAGTTTTATATTTGCTCTTTTTAACCATATATTAGTTTAAGTCAATTATTAAGTTTTTTTTATAAAATAATACTATTTACAATTACTCTAATTTACACATTTCCGAAAGATTTTATATGAACCTTATATCAATATCGCTTTGATCCTCCGCAGGGTCATATGATTCATCAATGTCCATGTCATCTAATTCCGACCCAGAATCTTCTGCAAAACAATCTAATGCATCTCTAGACATCGTTTCATGAAATGTAAAATAGCACAATAACAGTAAAACACATACACTGCAAACAATGTCGGTACTTGGTAGTAGACGCTACGGTTCGATGTTCCGCATTAAGTAGTGGTCGATATATCAGAAAATACTAATCGATTCGGTCAACTATCGCTGTAGGTAAACGGAGAACAAAGTGAACTAAATAACAGTGAAAATGGGAAATGGATAGTGTAAAGGTAGCCACATTTATAACAATGTGAAAGTAGCAAACGTATGAGATACGTTTGCACATAGTCTGACTACATCCCTTGCTGCACGGAGCGCTACAGCCTCTCCCCACCACCCTGTTGACTCGACGGAGAGGTATTTAAGAGAGCACTCTTGCCCGCGAGAGTCACTCTTCACTCATCTCTCAACCGGACAAGAAGAAGAAGAAAGAAGAGCTCCCGACTGAAGAAGACGAGACCAGACACCCCATCCCTTGTCTACGCTACCGGTGGCGGATGCTACATTCCCGCATTGATCAGCCTTCGCCGGCCCGGAGAGAGCCGCCTCGGCCGTGCTACCAGCAGACGGCCTACACCGACCCGACACTTTGGGGCTCTGGGGGCCATCACTGCCACGCTGCAGTGGGGACCCAACTGCCACTGAGGGAAGGCTAGGCCTGAACCCGGTAGCCAAGCCGTCACTCTTCGGGCTTCGCTTCTGATCGTCAACAACGGCCCTTTTCAGGGCCACCAACACAATTAAACTGTCCTTTTCAGGGCCACCAATTTTACAGACAAGTTTCCGCCACATGTCATCGGCGACAGTACAAAGACATATTTATGTATGACGTATTGTATGCAAAGATGTATTACAGAAGCTTCTATTGATATTACATATGGTATAGTGTGATACTGTACTACTTTTACACCGGTCTGTAGTTCATGTTTTGCCCACTGTTGCTGCTGCTGCCACCGATAGATAGCGCACCAGTCACACCTCTTGCAGTGCATCTACCAAGTGGCAACATATAGTATCTACCCACCGGCTGATGCGATAGTTGAGAAGGTGACTATACAGTATCGAGTTCTGTGTGATCGAGGATCGATACAAGGATTTGACAGCTCAACATTAAATCAGTTCTTTTTGTCATTTACACCTCCCTTCTGTACCCCTCGCTTCTCCGGCAACTGCTCCCCTTCGGAGGCAGTGGTAAAAGGTGCTCGCTGCATCAGCGACTCGCTCCTATTTGATTAGGCAGTGGTACAGACGACCCCGCTTCAATTCACCGGTGACTGCTCCTCTTCGGAGGCAGTGGTGAAAGGTGTTTGCTGCATTGGCGGCTGCTCCTAATAATTTAGGCAGTGGTAAAGACGACCACCTCCCCCCCTTCACTATGAGCATTTGATATTTATTTTGAACTACGCCGCCAGATGCCCGGCCGATCCTATGAGCTCTACAGGCTGCGCTACTAAAAGCCGGTGGTGGCGACAAGTGTGTGTGTGTGACATGAAGTGAAGCCAGCTTGATGGCCAATTTCGGCATGAATCAAACAAAACAAAATTGAAATGAGACGAAATAGTAGAATTTATATTATGATGGTGGTATAATAAATGAGTATGAGTATGATGTAGTAATGAGATGCGATGGTTTGTGTTTAAGGGCGAGAAGAACTGCGATAAAGAAGAAATGTGCAGAATGGTGAAACACTTCCATTTCTGTGATTGGCCAGATTTTGGCGTGCCTTCTCAGCCAGAGACATTACTCACATTTTGGAAAGTCGTCAACGATGGATCTTGTGGCCACCCGGTGGCTGTACACTGCAGGTACACTCTCTCACTTTCTCACTAGTTCTTCTCTCTTGGTCTGAGACAAATATTTCATTATAATTATATATAATACATATAAATACATGACAAATACATTTTGATAATACATAATATTATATAATATATGTTATAGGTAATATTATATATATATATATATATATATATATATATATATATATATATATATTGAAATATATATTTTCTAACCACCAGAATACGGTAACATAATATTCTGTTCGAATCCTACTCAGGCACGGTGGCATATTTTCATACATTACAAAAAATCATTTCATCCTCCATCGTATAATAGTTACACCCCACCGTCGTCGCTAATGACCGTTCTAGTTGATGCAAAGTTAAACAAATAAATTTAAAAAAAATAATCACTTAAATGTTACACTTTAAATTTTCTTCCCTTAACCCTTTGCTATCATTTGATTGTCTCTGATCATCACATTTGAATTACTTTTTACTTTTTTAGCCTATATAGGAAGGAAAGTATTGTTTTCATTCTGATTTTAGCAAATCAAGTTTTCACCGGATCTACGCATTTTCAGACCCTCTGAACCCAAAAAAACATATTTTAGCGATTGGTCTGTGTGTGTGTGTGTGTGCGTGTGCGAACAGAATATCTCAAGAACGAAACATTGTACGAAGTTGAAACTTGAAACTTAAGTTAGATACTACTACTGGACGTGACATGAACATTTTCATCAAAATCGGTCAACGAGAAGTAGTAGTTTATTCATGTCATTTTTCACTTTTTTGTGATTTTTTAAAATCGCATTATTAACTCAATTTTGTAAATTCTACAAGTAGGGTAGGCACCATGTCCGCTGAAATTCTTGGGGAGGATGTTTTTACATAAAAAAATTGTTTTTTTAAGTTAGCGACTTAATTATGTATTTTAGCATAAAAATTTATACAATAAAAATTGTAGAAAATTTAAAAACCTACAACTTTTATTCAAAACATTTCTTTGTGTTACACTTAGTAGTTTAACTGTATTTAGTGTTTTTTGGTTTTTTTTTCATGAAAATGTATAAAAAAATGGATGATTTTTAAAGATTTTAGCCATATGCATGTTATGACAAAAGTGTAGGCTGTATAATCAAATGGGAAATTAAAAGATCTACAACTTTCATTTTAAGGATTTTTCTCCATGAAGCTCAGTTTACCGTCAAAAAGTGATTTTCCGTATTATTAAGTCAAACTAAGGTTGGTTTTCATTTTGCCTCTTTCACTCATGCTTAAAATAAGGTTATGTTTTTTTGTTTATTTCTAATGTTTATTACTAATATTAGGTTATATTGGTCATTATTTGCAGTGGCAAGAGAAAGTCGTGTGAGTGTTTCACACCAGATTTTTTTATTACTTTCACTTGCCTATATAAATATATAGGAAGGAAAGTATTGTTTTCATGTCGATTTTTCGAAATCAAGTTTTCACCGGATCTACACATTTTCAGACCCCCTGAACCCACACAAACATGTTTTTAGCGATTGGTCTGTGTGTGTGTACACAAAATATCTCAAGAATGGAACATCGTACGAACGTGAAACCTGAAACTTAAGTTACATACCAGTACCGGACCCAACACAAACATTTTCATCGAAATCGGTTAACCAGAAGTAGTAGTTTATTCGTGTCATTTTTCACTTTTTTGCGAGTTTTCTCAAAAACTGGTCCTACGATTTTTTTGTAAAATGGACTCATTTACTTAATTTTTTATGCTCTACAAGATTGGGTAGGCGCCATGTTTGCTGAAATTCTTGGTGAGGCTGTTTTCATGTGAAAAAATTTGTTTTTTTTAAGATTACGGCTTTAATATGCATTTTAGCGCACAAATGTATATAATAAAAGTTGTAGAGAATTTAAAATCCTACAACTTTTATTTCAAACATGTTTTTGTATAACGATTAGTTTAGCGGTAATTAGCATTTTCTGTTTTTTTTTTACGAAAACGTGTAAAAAATCAATTTTTTTTAAGATTTTGACCTTAGTATGCATTTTACGACAAAAGTGTATATAATAAAATTTATAGAAAATTAAAAGATCTACAACTTTTATTTATAGCATTTTTTTGTACAGTGCCTTGTTTAGTATGAAATAGCGATTTTACGTATTTTTAAGCCTAACTGAGGTCGATTTTCATTTTGCGTCTTTCACTCATGATCAAAATTAGGTTATGTTTATCGAGGTTAGTTTTATGTTTATTTCTAATGTTTTATTACTAATGTCAAGTTATATTGGTCATTATTTGCATTGGCAAGAGAAAGTCGTGTGAGCATTTCACACCAGATTTTCTTAATTTGTTATTACTATAATCTTCCTTGTGCTCACTTAGGTTTCAGTGCGCGCGCGCGCACACACACACACACACACACACGCCATCACAGTACCAGTTAATTTATAAACTATCATTTTTACCTCTCTTTTGTTGGTTTTTACAATCGTTTCAGTGGTACCATCTTCTTCAGAGTATTTAAAAAATAAAAATTGGTGTGAAACACTCACACAACTTTCTCTTGTCAATGCAAATAATTAACAATATACCAAACATTAGTAATAAAACATTAGAAATAAACAAAAAAACTAACCTCAAAAAACATAACCTAATTTTAATCATGAGTAAAAGACGCAAAATGAAAATCTACCACAATGTGGCTTAAAAATACGGATAATCACTCTTTCACGCTAAACTAGGCTCTTAAGAGAAAAATGCTGTATATAAAAGTTGTAAATATTTTTATTTCTTATAAAATTTATTATATACACTTTTGTCGTAAATTGCATTCTAAGGCCAAAATCTTAAAAAAATCGATTTTTCACATGTTTTCGTGAGAAAAAAAACAGAAAATTGCCAATTACTGCTAAATTAAGCGTTTTACAAAAGTTATAAGATTTTAAATTTTCTACAACTTTTATTATATAAATTTTTGCGCTAAATTGCATATTAAAGCCGTAATCTTAAAAAAACTATGTTTTTACGTGAAAACAACCTCACCAAGAATTTCAGCAAACATGACGCCTACCCTATGTTGTAGAGAATAAAAAATTGAGTAAACCAGGCGATTTTAAAAAAAATCGTAGGACCAGTTTTTGAGAAAATTGCAAAAAAGTCAAAAATTATACGAATAAACTACTACTTCCGGTTGACCGATTTTGATGAAAATGTTCGTGTCGGGTCCGGTAGTGGTATGTAACTTAAGTTTCAAATTCGTACGTTTTTCCGTTCTTGAGATATTCTGTTCACACACACACACACACACACACACACACACACACACACACACACACACACACACACACATAGACCAATCGCTAAAAACATGTTTGTGTGGGTTCAGGGGGTCTGAAAACGTGTAGATACGGTGAAAACTCGATTTGTTGTGATGGACATGAAAACAATACTTTCCTTCCTATATACTCTTATATTGATATAGGCAAGAGAGAGTAAAAATTCAGAATGGTTGTTTTGTTCAGTTATATCAATTAAGAATTGAGGGCTACGAAAAAGAGGCTGCTGTAATAAAGATATGTTTACAGCTACAGATGGTGTGATGTGAAATTACGGAAAATATCCCTAAAATCTATAAACAATCGTACAGTAATAGAAAAAGGACCATTTTATGAAGAAGCAAGTGCAGAATATTTTAGGTGTGCTTAAATTAAATTGATGAACAAAGATGCTTTACCTTTGGCTAACTTTTCTTAAATTTATCAATATAGACCTTTTTTTTTTTTTTTTGTTTAACGTCGGACTGTTCTGCAATTACTGCTAATGCAGACGGTGAATGATGAAATGATTTATGTAATGTATGAAAAAATTCCGTGCCTGAATGGGTTTTTGAACCCAAGACCGCATGATGAAAGGCGAGCACGTTACCAACTTTGGCAATGCGGCCGGCCAGACCGTTGTTATTTAGGTGATCAGCCTGTAGGCTGGTTTGAACCTCTAGAGAGAGGTTTTACTAAGTAAAACGAGGAGTGAGGTGGTTTACCATTGCCACAACTCACTCACTCAGTATGGGGGGCCCACTCTGCCTTCATGACACGTTCACTTCACTTCACTTCACTTCATTCACCACACAATCCACACTGTATACAATGGAATTCATTACTTTCAGAGGAGGAGATAACTGTGATTAGTGTCACCTAACACACCTCTACCTCTTCTCTTATTAAATGATTCACTCATTTAATTGGGTGACCATGTGATAAGAAACACAACTATTTATTTTAGCCCTGCAACTAACAGATTGAGTGTAATAATTTGATACTCCACCTGTCGTCTGTTATGGGCAAGAGAAAGTGAAACTAGTATAGCCGCCACTTGAGTCACCCACTGAGTTTGCGATGAGGGGTAAAGGGGGAACAGCATCAGTGTGCTTTAATTTCAGTACGACAAACATAACAACTTAGGCCTATACTTTACCCAGAGCATAGCCTATACAGTATATATTGTGGAACCTTTTGTAGGTTAACAATACGAATATAACTGTTTGTTACCGTAAACACAAATGTTAGTTTCTCGAAAATGTGGGCAGACTATTCACAGTGGTGAATGAAATCTAATATGCAGTGTAATAAAATGCTGAGAAGTTGAAACTAACCAAAAATGCCTTTCAATGCCTCTAACAAAAGCCATGAGCAAGTGGCTAACTACTGTGATGTTTCTCTTTGCACAATTCGAAAAACAAAGAAGGAAATTAAAGACGTGAAGAAGCTATTCTTCAACAGTTTTGTTGACACCTGGTAAAAAAAGGAAGCGGTTAGGTAGATACTAGACAGACTGATAATTTTTTTTTTTTTACGCCCTGGAGACTCCAGGAGGAGTATAGGACATGTCATCAGATATAACACCTGAAATACATATAGCAATCACACAATGTATCACTACTATCAACAAAGAAATTCTTGTACGCTATAAAAAGTTTCACCGATCAAGTAATTTTTTAGATTTTTTTTAAAGGAATTATGATATTTCTGATTAATGTCAGAAGAATTGAAAACCGTCTTCCAATCCTCTTTGGATAAACTGTGTAACAAACAATTAATATTCCCTTGGACTTCCTGCCTAAATTCTTTAATATTTTTTTGATTTGGGACATGACTACCTAAATCCTGAATCTCTAATACTTGGTAGCCGTGATCAGAGAGCTCTGAACCCCTTAACCTAACATGATAACTCTCCAAATTTGTTAAAATATTATCTATTAGTGAAAACGCCGGTGACAGCAATAGTAAAGAAGGCGATTCATTCGTAGAAAATTTGTTGCAATGGAATAAGGTACCTGGTAATTACAGTAAATCAAACATTTCTAGTCATGTAATTAAGCTATAGGGACTATTACAGACCAGATTTATTTCTTATGAAGAAAACTTTCTCGGATTAAACCACAGCTTACAAAATGTATGCAGAAACTGCACAGTAGTGAAATGCTCGAGTAGTGTCTCATTGTTGAGGTTGGCAGCACTTTCATACTTACACTTCCTCACAGCCCATCCATACGCAAAAGGCAATCTCGTGACTTGAGTAATCTATAGTTGAGAGTTGATATTTGTTAGTTGAGTTGTCTAAATTGATACAATTGGTGTTTGATTTCAGTGCAGGAATTGGGAGAACTGGGACGTATATAGCGATCGACCTACTTTTGCACCACGCTCAAAGTAGAGGCAGCCTGAATGTTGTCGACATGGTACTGAGGCTGCGTGAACAGAGAGCAAATATGGTCCAAGCAGAGGTAAATGTGAACGGTGACCACGCAGAGAGGGAACTGGGATACGCAAACTGCAACACTGTTCGCCAATTACGGTGGCATGTAGGGAGGGTAGCGAGACAGAGAGGGAATGTGTTGCATCCGCCTTTCCCCTCCACTCATTTCAATCAGTGGAGGGTGTTCAAGAGCAATAGTGACAATACGTGACACAGTACGGCACTCTGCCGGCCAGTTTCGTTCACTGCACTCTAACAAGCTCATTTTTTATCAAAAAATTACTTTTGCTTCCTAATGAATCTTATTTTTTTACACCATAATTTTTTTTATTATACTCTGATATTTAGATAAGATATGGTTGTATAAAGTTAGACGTTTAAATCTCTTCACATTTTTTGCGTATCACGTAGGCCAATATTACTTCTTTTCCAGGACAACATCAAATGCTTTTTATTATTTTGTTATAAATTATAAAATTTTATCTGTAATTTGATATTTGTTGGAAAGAAACATAAATAATAAACGAGCTTGAAAAAATCATTTTTTGAAAGGAAGTCAAAGATAGATCATCGTGTCTGGTGTCTCCTTCCTGTTAGTATTCCAAGAAGCTGAATAATTTGTTATAGCTGTGAAAGAGGGTATGACGTCCCTCTCTTTCGGGCCTGTCAAAACGTATGGTAGGTAGGCCTACATCATTTAGAAAAAATAACTTATTGTCTATTACCCCAACTTTAATCGCAGACATTTTTCCCCAAATTTTATCCGTGCGCAACAAATTTCATCGGCGTGCGGCTTTCAAAAGCGACTCAAATGTCAAAACGATAACCGTATGAACAGAACACAATGAGTAGTGAGTACTAGTTTAGAGGCAGGCAGCCTGTATCTTTAGTTGACGCTGTGGTGGGGGAGCTACTTACTGCGCATGTGCGGCCCGCATGCCACCCTATTTGGTTATATTTATAGTTGGTTTCAATACGTATTGGCGTGACAGTCGCTTTAAAATTTGGATCCTAGGCGTCATACAGAACAAACTTCGTAATGGCCAATGAGACAACGGTTGTTTGGAGACTTAATATTATTTTATTTGCAATGAAATTTTATTAGGTAAAAAAATGTTTTCTTCGAAGAGGTTTAGGGAACGTCATTTCTTCTGTTTTCCAAGAGATGAAACCTATTAGTATTAATATGATAAGTAAATACATGTAGGCCAAAATAGATCTTGTTTGTTTGTAGGTTAACAAACTGAGTAAACAATGAAATGTATGAATTGCCTTTATACTTTCTCTTGCCTATATGAATATATAGGAAGGAAAGTATTGTTTTCATGTTCATTGTAAGAAATCAAGTTTTCACCGGATCTATACGTTTTCAGACCCCCTGAACCCACACAAACATGTTTTTAGCGATTGGTCTGTGTGTGTGTGTGTGTGAACAGAATATCTCAAGAACAGAACATCGTACGAACTTGAAACTTGAAACTTAAGTTACATACCACTACCGGATGTGACACGAACATTTTCATCAAAATCGGCCAACCGGAAGTAGTAGTTTATTTGTGTCATTTTTCACTTTTTTGCAATTTTCTCAAAAACTGATCCTATGATTTTTTTTAAAGTCGCCTGGTTTACTAAATTTTTTATGCTCTACAAGATAGAGTAGGCACCATGTCTGCTGAAATTCTTGGAAAGGCTGTTTTCACATAAAAAAATTTTTTTTAAGATTGCGGCCGCAATAAATGCATTTTAGCGCAAAAACTTTTATAATAAAAAAATGTAGAGAATTTAAAACCCTACAACTTTGATTTTAAACATATTTTGTGATTAACGCTTAGTTTAGTGGTTATTAGCGATTTTCTGTTTTTTTCTCATGAAAACGTGTGAAAAATCAATTTTTTTAAGATTTCGGCCTTAGTATGCATTTTACGACAAAAGTGTATTATAATCAAATTTATAGAAAATTAAAACATCTGCAACTTTTATTTAGAGCATTTTTCTCTACAGAGCCAAGTTTAGCGTGAAAGAGTGGTTTTCCGTATTTTTAATCTAAACTGAGGTTGATTTTCATTTTGCGTCTTTCACTGATGATTAAAATTAGGTTATGTTTATTGAGGTTAGTTGTTTGTTTATTTTTAATGTTAGGCTTATTGTTAATTATTTGCATAGGCAAAGTTGTGTGAGTGTTCCACAGCTGATTTTTTAAATTATTTTACACATTGTCACTAGAGTGAACGCTGTGAAAAGAAACACTTCTTTAAGTAACAAAATTTCATTTCATTTATTGCTAATAACCAAACTGTCGATGCGACTTTAAATAAAATAAAAAAAATATCTGGTGTGAAACACTCACACGATTTTCTCTTGCCGATGCAAATAATTAACCACACAACTTTCTCTTGCCGATGCAAATAATTAACAATAAACCTAACCTTAAAAATAAACAAACAACTAACCTCAATAAACATAACCTAATTTTAATCATCAGTGAAAGACACAAAATGAAAATCAATCTCAGTTTCGATTAAAAATACAAAAAATCACTCTTTCATGCTCTGTAGAGGAAAAATGCTCTAAATAAAGTTAAAGATCTTTTAATTTCCTATAAATTTGATTGTACTTTTTTTGTCGTAAACTGCATAATAAAGGCTGAAATCTTAAAAAAATTGATTTTATTATACGATTTCGTGAAAAAAAAAACAGAATATTGCTAATTACTGCTAAACTAAGCGTTATACAAAAAAATGTTTGAAATAAAAGTTGTAGCATTTTAAATTCTGTACATATTTTATTATATAAATTTTTGCGCTAAAATGCATGTTAAAGCTGTAATCGTACAAAAACAATTTTTTTATGTGAAAACAGTCTCACCAAGAATTTCAGCAAACATGGCGCCTACCCTACCTTGTAGAACATAAAAAATTTAGTAAACATTGTAGTAAATAATAAATAATAATAAAATAGTAAGTTTAGTAAAATTTAGTAGGCGATTTTAAAATGAAATCGAAGAACCAGTTTTTGAGAAAATGGCAAAAAAGTGAAAAATTACATGAATAAACTACTACTTCTGGTATTGACCATTGGAGCTGACAGTTTGGATAAATAAATGATTGTCTGATTGCAGGTCCAGTATGGATTCATCTACAAGACTCTGAAACACGCTTTTGAAAACCAATCTCAGTACTTGCGTAAGTAAACTAACTACACTAACTGGGTAGGCCTACATCAACTAATTTGCCTAAATGATATGGTAACCACCATTTGTGGGCGTCTCTGGCCGCCGCCTTAATACGCATTTTAGGGCAGAATTGTTTACAGTTTTTCCATTTCCCATATTCTGTGGCGTTAACAGGAGCACAGTTACGTGTATCACTCTAAACGTCATATATCCACAAGGCCATCGGGAACGAAATGTATAGGTACGCCCGTGTAACAACCGGTCTGAATGACTGTTACAAACAAGGGGAAAGAAAGGAGTAGAGGGGTATTTTATGACTGCACATTGTCGCTATTAACACATTCCGCCTTCCATTGTTGTTGTCAGTGCTATCGTAATATGCTTTTCATATAGAGCTAGTAGATGAGCTAGTAGATGTCTGTTCCACGTATTTAGACCAATCAGAATGCGTTTGCCACCGTTGTCCCCGATTGTACCTGACAAACATTACGCGCGTATGCATATAACAGCCGCAATAGTTCACTCTCGTCTTGCATCTCACATACTGAACACATAGATTATAGAGCGCGTTAACATGCAATTTTATAACATAATCACCTGATTGTATGTTTATAGAGATTTATAATTGTTATTGAAAGAACAAAAAAATGGCTGTCAAAATATAATATTTAACAGAGCTACAAGAGGAGCAAGTGTTGCAGTGTAGTTGGTGGCAAGTGATTGGCTAGCTATAAAGTAGGTGGGTGGGTGGGGGGGGGCTCATCACCCTCGAACAAATAGTGATAAATAGGATAGATGTGAGTTGTGATAAATGTTTTTGTTGATGGCAGTATACTAGAGCTATGACATTGCAAATCTCAATTGTTATGTGGGCGTACTTACTCTTTCTATTTTTACAAGGTTTTCTGTCGATTTACACATTTGCTGTTTCCTGATCACACTCCACACTCATTTTCAAATGAATATAATCATTGAATAAAAGAAAATCATTATTTGAGGTTGTGTTAAAATCCATTTACAGCCACAGCGTATATAAATCACAGTTATAAAATACATACTAGCAACTTCCGCTCGCTTCGCTTCGCTTCGCTTCGCTTCACAAGGTGCACAAGGTGCTACAGTCCGCGACTTTACCATTGTCGTATTCCTATCAAGTTAACTATTTTTAAATTATAAGCACTTAAATTACTTAAAACATCAGTCATGATATGATGTAGGCATAACAATTTCATTTAGAAAAATACTTTTAATAGTATTTTGTTGTTACTATTTAATCAACGTTTACACATTTTGATATAAGGCGCACACTCAGTGATGTCATTATTTGTTTAGATTAGGAGCAAACTAAGAGAGGCTGGACTGTATATACAATATTTGTGGTTTTGTTTCCCTGTAGCAGCAAAATAAATTGTTTTTCTGCATTTCCAGCTCTAGAAAGTCCGACATAAAGTTGTCCGTGAGTGAAGGAACCACTCTTGTCTCAAATCTATGCCCACCGTTTTAAATGTTTGTCCCTGCGATTTAACAGAATCGAATAGAATGCATATAAGAATACCGATGGAAAAGAAAGAGACTACAGTTGATATACGTGTATGGCTGAGATAAGAGACAGTAAGTAATACGTGGGTGCGGTGCGGTGCGTAGAGTAATTGCAAATATATAACTCATTCACTACCTGTCCAATGAAAACAAATATATGAAAATATTTAATTTTAAATATTAAATACAAATATTGAATTTTTAATGTTTTTAGAATCAAATTTTATTCTTTACGTTTTTCTATGAAATATAAAATTAGAATCGTGCTTCTAGCACAGAAAATACACCATTCAGAGGACTTGGAAAAAATAAAAGTGTTATGCACCCGATAAACATCATCACAGTTTAAGTTGCTTAACTCACTTAATTAAAGTTACTTAAAGTTGCAAAATAGCGTATATGGATCAGGAAGCTCTAAGATACGCAACAATGAAAGATTTTTTTAAAATCAGTTGAGTAGTTTGTGAGATTACCACCTCATACAAACACACAAACAAACAGACAGACGTTTCTTCTTTATTATATTACCGTATAGATTAAGAAACGTAAACTGTTTTTCCAGAGAGCTTAGTTTAGCATTGATTACTGATTTTCTGTTATTTTTCAAGTCCAACAGACGTTGATTTTCATTTAGCATCGTTCACAAAATTAGTATGCCCAAAACAGGTAGGTGGAGTGTTATTTTAATTGCACTCTTATCTCTGTTCATTGCAGAGCTAAAAAAAATAGTTCTTTTTCTTATCACATAGTCAGCCACTTATATGACTGAACTATTTAAGAACAGAAGAGGTAGAGGTGTACTGTGACACTAGTCAGAGTTTATCTCCTCTGAGAGTAATGAATTTCACTATGCAGCCAGACCCTGTGGTGAATGAAGTGAAAGTGTCATTTGCAGGGTGGAAAGTGAGTGCTTTTCGGAAAGCCTGTCATGCTAATAAGCATACTCTTTCAACTCAGTGAGTTGTGGCAAGGGTAAACCACCTCACTCCTCGTTTTTACTTAGAAAACCTCTAGAGGTTCAAACCAGCCTTTTGGCTGTTGACCTAAACAACAGAAAATTAGGTTGTTTTTCATGATTTACATCGGTAAAGAGAAAGTTGCGTGAGTTTCACAGCAGATTTTTAGAGCGACTGATCAAGACGAAATGCATGGTTTCACTTTTGATTCTTGTATTCGTTTATTTTTGCAGGAGGCATTCGGAGTCGAATGAGCAAGTCGAAGAAAAAGAAGAGTCTGGTGCGGAATGGCAAGGTGAATTCATTCCATCCGATCTGAGAAGGTTCTTCAGTCGTCTGACGGCGCTCGTGTGAAGGCGGCACGCACGAATCGACAGTGAAGTTTGATTGAATCCATTCTAAAAATGATGTCACCTCTGTAGTTGACTGGATCGAAGGGTCAACATGAAATTGATACTTTTACCATTGATCGACCAGAGGCTGCCCTCACAACCATTTTTAAATATTTCAAATGAAATACATTTTGGAAATAACTACAGTCGGACCTCCACGTATCAAAATTAGAAGGTTCTTTAGAAAAACATTTCATACATAGAAACTTTTAAAAAGAGAAACGCTGTGTTTTACTTTCTCTTGCCTATATGAATATACAGTAAAACCTCACTAATTCAGAATTCGCGATATTTCAGACTACTCCAAGAAGAGCGACTTTTTTAATTTTTTTAGTTAAAAATTAATAAAGTGCTACTTCAAAAAATAATAGCTTTTAACTGTCTAATAAAAATTGTTTCATCCTATATAATACATTATTGGTTACTCAGTGAAGAAAACGTTCCACAATTTAAGCTAGTGAAGTGAGAAACCACATAGACGAACTTATTGAATTTGCAGACTTCAATCCGGAATTCAATGACTATTATCTTGTCCTAAGAGAGATGTGCCAACAAGTTATAAGAAAACAGTGTAGCAAAGAATCACAGAAAAAATAACAATTTTTTTTTTGAAGCAACCTCAAATGATCCTTAAGGATATTTGTCAATCCTCTATTTCAACTAATAATCGGTATGTAAGTACAGTATTTTAATTAAATATCATTTTACACTGGACATTTATTATTTAACAATATTTTTACTGCCGTAAATATTTTTATTTCTATATTTTTAACTTTGTTGTTTTTCAATATACTGTACAGTAAATTCATTAAACATCGATTTTTCAGACAAGTAACATTTATTTTTTAATTTTAATTGCCTAAATTATTCAATTTTTAGATGTAAACAAATATTCGCGATAATTCGGACTTTCAATAATTCGGACTTCACTTCCCCCCAATTAGTTTGAATTAGTGAGGTTTTACTGTGTAGGAAGGAAAGTATTGTTTACACGTCGATTTTAACAAATACATTCGTCTTCACCTCATGTACTTGTAAACAGACCCCCTGAACCAAAAACAACATGTTTTTAGTGATTGATCTGTGTGCGAACAGAATATCTTGAGAATGGAACATCATATGAACTTGAAACTTCAAACTTAAGTTAGGTATTAATCTATTTTCGGTACCTATCTCTATTTTTGGACATTAAGAATCGATGTTCAAGTTTCGGACTTTGGTACAACCACATGGCCAGTTCTAACCGGTACAATTGACTTTTTACAGTTGCCACTACTATACAAATTCGCAACCTTGGATGACAAAAATTGTAAAAGAGTATCTTTTCATTTAACACTTTAAAAAAAGTGAAATTGTTTAGCATTAATTACTACTATCTAAAAAGTATGTATTTTTTGTAGTAATAATTGTACTGTGATTGTAAATTTGAGCGAGAATATCCACTTTATCCACTTTACGCCCAACAGTCTATAAAACCTATCTTACTAATAACGGGTGGGGCAGTGAATCGGGCGATTATCAAAACACCGTGAAAAAATTAAAAAATGTAGTTTAAACCAAGTGATTACTTGGCAAGTATTCTTACACATTTACAATTTTTTATAAATTACTTGAAAATCATATCATAAAGATGTCCTCCATTTTGTCGCACACATTCCTGAACTCGTGCATGAAGGTTATTCATCACATTTCGTAATGTGGCTTTAGGAATTCGTGCCTCTTCTTCACGTATCCGTTCTTTACGTTCCCGTACATTTCGAGGCGGTGGAGATTAGAAAACATGTGATTTTAAGTGTCCCCATAGAAAGTAATCGCATGCAGAGAGATCTGGTGATCTGGCTGGCCATGAAATGTCTCTGTTCTTAGAAATGACGCGATTGGGAAACAAGCATCGCAAAACATTAATTGAAGCCCTGGATGTGTGGTAGGAGCCCTCTAGTTGAAAAAATATGTTTTGGTAAGCCGGATTACAAACTAATTCCGGTTGAAGACAGTTCTCCAACCTGTTAACATAGTGTTGTGTATTCACTGTAACTGCACGTTCATTGTTATCCTCAAAAAAATATGGTCCAACGATAGCCTGTGTTGATATTGCACACCAAACTGTCACTTTAATACTGTGAAGCGGCTTTTCATGTTTTTTTTTGTGTATTTTCACGTGATCAGTATCTAAAATTCTGCTTATTTACAAAGCCTGAAAGATGGAAGTGAGCTTCATCACTCATCCAAAGATTGTTGAGAAGATCTGCGTTGTCATTCATTATGTCCAATAATCGATTACAAAAGCAAGTCGGGATGCGTGATCAACATTATTCAAAACGTGCACTAACTGAATTTTAAACGGATGGAACCGTAGATCTTTGTGTAAAATCCTCCTCACACTGTGATTAGAAATGCTGAGTGATATTGCATGCCATCAAGCTGAACGCGTAGGACTTCTTAACTCAGCCACCTGTACTTTGTCAATGTTTTCTGGTGTACGGACACTTTTTACGCTTCCAGTTGGTGTCTTCAGACCCTGTTTCTTCAAAGTTTTAAACCCACATTTTTATTGCATGGGCTGAAAGTATTGGATGGTGACAGATACAAACAACAAGAGTGGCAGAGTGGTTTGGTTTATAAAAGAAACAAGTAGTTTTTCAGTAGTAGACTCCTTGAGTAATAAACTACTGTAATTAGAATTTAATATATTGTACATAATAAACAATTATTTTATTTAAAAGAAACTGTTAATATTTATTTTCACTTTATAATCTGTGTCAAATAGAAATAAATGTGACAAATTAGCAGTCAGGTTTGTTAATATTTTGTGCTGCACAATGTTTGGCTGGTTTTTGGCATTTTGGTATTTCTAGTTTACTTTCATCGATAATTGTCAATTACCTTCGGTGATCTTGCTTCAATAAAATTCAGTCGAGCTGTGCTCATACGTATAAAAAATTCAAACATACAAAAATAATTATATTGATAAATAATATTTATAATTTATAAATAATTTTTTTTCTTATGTGTCAACACTGTGAAAGAGGAAATCACGCAACTAAAATCAAAATATCAAGAAAAATTAGCAGATCATTCGAATTCTTTGGCGCTTAATTTACTTGATAACAGCGAAGACGTGACATGACTGAAACGAATAAAATTGCTTGACCTTTCGTTTAGATTTACCGACTAACCTACTTTTTTTGATCTTCTCTTCTTTCTCTACCCATCACCATCATCATCTTCTTCTACTATCACTGTTATTAATTTGGTTACCTTTTCTATTAATGTTATTCATATTTTACCTTGTTAATATTTTAAAAACTGATACTTAAACTTTTTTTTTTTTTTTTTTTTGACACTTAATTGAAATTTAGTATCTGTTATTAAATTAATATAACAATTTCTAAATGTGAAGCTAATGTTTCAAAACTTGATTTAGTTGAAGGAGCGTGCAGTGATCAGCACAGCAGTCCTACAGTTGGCCAAGAAGATCTCTTGGCCAGAGGCGCTCTTGGCAAACGTCTGCGCTGAGTACCCGGTATCGCCCTAGTGTACATGTTTTGTATGAGAGGGTTGTCGTGTAGTTCAAATTTGTCATGCATCGTCTTGTATAGTTGTTTCGTGACATCAATTACGTATGGCATTTGTAAGTCTTTGTGCAACATTGAGTTTGTGATGTAAAAGGGGCATTGCGTTATCGTTCGTAGAATCTTGTTCTGAATCGCTTGTATACGTTTCGTGTGTGAGGGTTTAGCAGATCCCCAAAGTTGAACTCCATATGTCCAGATTGGTCTTAAGACTGTCTTGTAGATTGTTAATTTGTGTGACATATTTAATTTAGAACGTCTATCGAGTAAGCGTTTTAGTTGATAGAAGCGTGTTTTGAGTTTGTGGCGTGTGTGTGTAACATGTGTGTTCCATGTAAGTTTTCTGTCAAAGTGTAAGCCTAAGTAGCGTGTTTGAGTAGTGTGAGGTAGCGGAATATTATTAGTGTAAACGGTTGGGCAGTTTTGTCGTCTAAGAGTAAACGTCATTTGTTGCGATTTGTTTTCATTAATTTTAATTTTCCAAAGTTTAAGCCATGACTCTATCTGGTGTAAATGGTTTTGTCTCTTTCGAGTTGCAATTACAGGATCGGCATCAACCGCAAGAACTGCCATATCATCAGCAAACATAGCCATAGTTGTATAGATACAATTTGGTATGTCACTGGTGCTTACAGAAAACAGCCTTGGTGCAAGTACGCTTCCTTGTGGTACACCAGCATTGACTTCGTACATTCCAGAAAGTTCGTCACCTTGTTTTACTCTAAAGTAACGTTCCATTAGAAACGATTTTATTTCTAGATACAGGCTATCTGGAAGTATTAGTTTCAATTTGTATAGGAGTCCATCATGCCAGACCCGATCAAAGGCTTGAGATACATCAAGAAACACGGCCGAACAATATTGTCTGTTTCAAGAGCTGAAGAGATTATATCAATTAGTCGGTGACATTGCTGAAGTGTGGAATGAGATGAACGAAATCCGAACTGATGATCAGGAATTGTGTTTGAAGCATCGATAAACGGTACTAGGCGTGGTAGAAGGAGTTTCTCAAATAGTTTGGACAGAATAGAGAGTAAGCTAATTGGCCTGTAAGAAGTTAGTTGGTGAGGTGGTTTGTCTGGTTTTAAGAAGAGAATTATGATAGAGTACTTCCACTGAACAGGGAAGTGAGCGACTCGGAGAATGGAATTGTAGATGTGAGTTAAGAGTATGATGGATTTCCTAGGAAGATGGCGCAAAAGTATTGAAGTAATAAGATCATATCCCGGGGCTTTGCCTAATGGCAGGTCATGAATTGCTCGGAAGAGTTCCCCGGGGGAAACTGGCTTTGGGGGAAGGCTAAGTTGCAGAGGAGCATTAAGGAAATTTTCTATGTTCGGATGATCTTTGTGTTGTAGGTTGTGTGGTTGGAATGTGTTATGCAAGTGCTGAGCAAGCATTTCTGCTTTCTCTTTATTGGTGGTCGCCCAAGAACCATCAGGTCGTTGTAGACTAAATGAAGGATTGTTATAGTTAAGAATTCGTCTTGTCGTGTGCCAAAGTGTTTTGTTTTGCGTAGAGAGTGTCTCAGTGAAAGCCATAAATCTATCTGCTCTGTAACGCGAAAGGACAACCTGTAAACGACGATTTAGCCTATTAAGTTCTGCTTTAACGCTGGGGTATCTGTTTCTCTGCCATAAACGATGACATCAGCGCTTAGCAGCTTTCATTCGACGGATGTAAGAAGGAACGTTAGGTATGTGTTGAAATTCCATGTTCTCTCCTTCGCAACTGTCCCAAGCTGCGCTTTGTAGATTCTTTGTGAAGATTTCCACTCCACGCTCGATTTCACTAGGGGTTTTGAGGGAAATTTTCAGGTTTGGTGTTTCTGACAATATACGTTGGTACTTATTCCAGTCTATTTTACCAGATGTTAGGGAATGCCTGTACCTTAATTTGGTTGGTTGAGAGTTTAACGTAATTATTACGGGTGTATGATCAGATGATAGATCAGGAAGAGTTTCAAGTTCGTAGTAGGGGAAGAATTTAGACGATACAAAGAAATCTAGAATATCTGGGAGGCAACGATTATTGTGGGGATAGAGTAAGTGGGTTCTGCAGGGGCATAATAAAAATATTTTTTGTGAGTTAAAACATCATATAAAGTTTTTCCCCGCGGGTTTGTAACTCGGCATCCAAACTGTTGATGTTTTGAATTAAAGTCACCACCGCAATGAAATTTTTTCCTAAATAATTGAAGAATTGTGTAAATTGTTCGCGCGATATATTATGATTAGGCGGGCAGTACACAGAAGAAAGGGTAAGGGAATGAGTGATTAAAGATACTTCTACCGTGGTAGCCTGAATGTACGATTTTCTGTACGGAGGGAACGAATTATGACTAATACTATTACGAACAAAAATAGCCGACCCTGCACGGCTAGTTCCATCTGGATGTGTACTTCGATATAATGTGTAACCAGTGATATGGCAGTGTGTTGTGTCCTTAAAGTGTGCTCTGTAATAAGTGCAATGTCTACCCGATTGTCATGTAAAAATTGTTTGAGTTCGTGAACATGACGTACAAGACCTGCTGAGTTCCAGAGAGCAACGACGAGGGACCTGCTGGTTTCAGCCATTAAAATGACTTAGCAACTTGTTAACGACCATATTAAGCGTAGTAATGAGAGGTGTCAGAAGGTCCTGAAAGCGTGTAAAAAAAGTGTTAAGAGTGGCTGTAAAATGATCATAAGGATTCTGAGTCGTTAAGGGATCTGTTGATGAAAGAGTTGAGAATGTCATGGAAGGCTGAGATGGCTGCTGAGAGGGCTGGAATAACTGAGATGACCGAGTATGAGATGGCTGCTGCCGAAGGGAAGGAGCAGCCATCTGAGCGTATGACTGTGAATTCAATCTCGGGTCACGAGAAAGGGGGACGGTGGTAGAACGAGTGGACTGTGTATGAGTTGACTTTACCGAGGTACTCACGGGGACTGCAACAGTGACTGGAGGCTCCAACATTACATGAGATTTATTAACAGAATATTTACCAAAATTAAAATTTCTTTTATCTCTCAGTTCTTTATATGTTTGACATCCTTTGTACGTGGACAAATGATTGCCTTTGCAAAGAACGCAGACTCGGGGTTCATTGGCACCTCTTGGACAATCAGCAGTTGGATGAGAGTTGCTGCAGCGTGCACATCTGAACGGATGATTACAGTACGAGCGAGCGGGTGTGTCCAAATCGTAGACATCTTTTGCACTGAACTACGTCACGTCACTTTTCTTTTTTGGCTCCTCACCCTTAATGCGTGTGCTTAACAAGGATGGATTTAACATTAAAGATTTTTTCGTTATCTTTGTCAGGCTCAAGATCAACGAAAAATAATGGTAAGGGCACTCTTGTGCCAGCCTGTAAAACATTGACAACGTTTCTTACCTTAAAAGACAGTTGTTCCAGGGAATCCTTGATCTCACACGGATCGATACTAGGATGCAAATGACGTATCACGACTCTGTATGCTTTTTCGTGGGGTAGCTGATATGAATGAAAATTGCGTCCCAATTCTCTTAATCGGTGTACAAGAGTACGGTACGTTTTGGATGTTTTTGGGTAAATGGTTACCCCGTCGTTGTTGGTCGCTTGAAATTCAAAGTCACCAGTTACTGTACTCTTCAACTGAGACATTAAGTTTTTGTAGTCGCACAGTTCTACGTTTTTTAAATAAATTGGTGGAGGCTTGCAAGAGTCTTCTTGTAACGATTCTAAAGGTCCGTATTTATTTGTTGTTGGGACTCGAAACTTAGAAGGAGGCAATTCCGAGTCAGCGGAACTCCTTTCCGTATCCAACGGACGTTTTTTACTAGGCATGACCTTAGTCCATGCCATTTTCTGCGTACCAGTTGTCTCAGGTGCGACATCTAGGTGAGCGTTGATCACCTTCAAGTTCTCTTCGTGATTGAAGAGATTGTCCATAACTCCCTGCTCCATAGTCAATGGAAACAGGGAGGATTATTATACATATAACAATAGTTTATTAAAAAATACTTACCAAAAATCAATGTAAACAGAAACACAAACATAACCTCATACGTATGCACAATTTCCGTGTCTGATATTCTATTTTCACCGTATTTTAAAATAAACTTCTCTTTCCCAATAAGAATAAAGTCTTTTTTTTCTTGTGAAATTAATTAGTTAATTAATTTTCGATGGTTTCTCACAGAAAATCAGAAGATAAATTTATGAATGTTATTCACTATGTCGACACCAGCTGATCAGCTGATCGATCTTTTCTTTTTACGTTTCAATACGAAGCAATACCATTGGGTATTGTGTTCGTCATGTGAACTCGTTCATGCTATTTACTTATAGTTTTTACTTTTTAAACTGATTGTAAATATTGTCAGATGTTAGAAAAAAAAAATTGATAAATATTTCATTGATTAATTCTACATTTTTCCTTAATACTACTCATACATTATCAAATTAATATTCCATTAATTATTATCATAAAATATCTTCATTGAAGAAGATTTTACTATACATCAAAAATTGATTAGCACGGTAACTTAGTCCCGACAAAGATTTCCAAATGAATCGGTGAGTGGAAAAACGGTAATATTCCAAAATCCTTATTTTCAAAAAATTAAAAAAAAGTGTTTTGTGACATTGTTTTTGGTTTTTTTTTCTTTTTCTAACAACTGAGAATATTTACAATCAGTTTAAAAAAAACAAAAACTATAAGTAAATAGTATGATCGGGTTCACATGACGAAGACAATAGTCTACCCAATGGTACTGCTTCGGAAACGAAAAAAGTTTAAGTATAAGTTTTTAAAATATTAACAAGGTAAAAGATGAATAACATAAATAGAAAAGGTAACCAAATTAATAAGAGAAAGAAGAGAAGATCAAAAAAAGTAGGTCAGTCGGTAAATCTAAACGGAAGGTCAAGCAATTTTATTCGTTTCAGTCGTGTCACGTTTTCACTGTTATCAAGAAGTAAATTAAGCGCCAAAGAATTCGGGTGATCTGCTACTTTTTTTTTTGATATTTTGAACTTAGTTGCTTGATTTCCCCTTTCACAGTGTTGACACATAAGTCGTTATGCAATGTATCATTTGTTATTATCCGTAAGACTTTGGACTGGAACCGTTGGATGAAAGCAAGATTCGATTTCGCAGCTGAACCCCAAAGCGGTAACCCCTAACTCCACAGCGGTTTTGGTTTGATGGTAAAATGTTCAATTGGTCATTTGTAGTACTATGTAAAACCTTTTTAATGGTGACTTTAGAATTTGTTTTACAATAATCATGGGATAGATTTTTGATTATTAAAATATTGACTATTCACCTTTTTCTAGATTAAGTACAAGTGAATGGGAAAAATTAAGTTGAAAAAACAATATAATGTGCCAATATGCTACAAAACTTTATTTTAATTTGAAAATAATTTACAGTTACGTTTTGAAAATAAAGAAACCAGTGGTCCAACTGCTCTTCGCTATAGAATGGAAGAAGGGTAATATTTAGATACAAGGAATATTACCCTTTTATCAACCAATACATGCGCTGAAGTAAACAAAACTGCTAACTTCGTTCAATTTCGCATTTTTTGGAATATTACCCTTCCTCCACTCACCGACTCAATTCTAAATTTTTTTTTAAATATTTGAATTTTCATCTATTTTTTATAAACATTTAATTTAAATTCAGAATATCAATGTATATTATGATTAAATAAATGTTTTAAAAAAACTATTAAATTACTGCTAAAATATGACTGCTACAAGTTGCAATACAAAATGTCCTCAGTCGTGGCTAATCCTATGACATGAATGGGTCAATGGCTTCATGGCATTCAAAATTTCACCGTTTCACTGAAAATAGCAAGACTATAGTTCATGTACTTTTTTTGGAAATTTTCAAACTTTTTCTGTTAGTCATGGTTTCTAATGCATTATAGGGCGTAGATTACGAAAACAGCCATCAAAAAGTGCCCTGAACTGTGCAAAACACGAAAACATGACATTCAAAATTTCACCATTTCACTGAAAATAGCAAGACTGTAGTTCATGTACTTTTTTTGGAAATTTTCAAACTTTTTCTGTAAGTCATGGTTTCTAATGCATTATAAGGCGTAGATTACGAAAACAGCCATCAAAAAGTGCCCTGAGCTCTGTAAAACACAAAAACATGACATTCAAAATTTCACCATTTCACTGAAAATAGCAAGACTATAGTTCATGTACTTTTTTTAGAAATTTTCAAACTTTTTCTGTTAGTCACGGTTTCTAATGCATTATAGGGCGTAGATTACAAAAACAGCCATCAAAAAGTGCCCTGAGCTCTGTACAACACAAAAACATGACATTCAAAATTTCACCGTTTCACTGAAAATAGCAAGACTATAGTTCATGTACTATTTTTGGAAATTTTCAAACTTTTTCTGTTAGTCAAGGTTTCTAATGCTTTATGAGGCGTAAATTACGAAAAAAGCCATCAAAAAGTGCCCTGAGCTCTGTAAAACACAAAAACATGACATTCAAAATTTCACTGTTTCACTGAAAATGTTCATGTACTTTTTTTGGAAATTTTCAAACTTTTTCTGTTAGTCATGGTTTCTAATGCTTTATGAGGCGTAGGTTCTGAAAACAGCCATCATATAGCCATGTACCCTAGCTCTGTAAATGCGGTGGGTATAACTTGTTATGTTTGTCGTAGTGAAATAAAAGCAGTCGCACACGCGCACTGATGCTTTTCCCCCTTTACCCCTCGTTGCGATTAATGGCAAATTTGTGATTCAATTGATTATACTACAGTAGTAATTTGAAATGGTTTGTGGCTCTAATATTTGTTAGAAGAGCGCTTACTAATAATGGTATTATTACCACTACTACTAGGTTATAGGAGGTGGGAGGGAGGGGAATCCTCTCCACCCGCCGAATTCCTTACTCTAGCAATCAAGTGAGCTCCCATCTAGAGACAGTCCTCTTCGTCCTCATACATTTCACCACATTGTCATTATCATTGTCATTGTCATTGCCATTGGTTTTCGTTACTTACTAGTGCAAAATATTCACAGCATTCTTCAATATCCACATTTTGAAAGGTTCTAAACCAACGGTTCCCAAAGTGGGGGGCGCGCCCCCCAAGGGAGGCGTGAAGACACGTCAAGGGGGCGCGGGACTTCGAGATAGCTTTACCCTCCATAACGGATCCTTTCAGTGTCAACGTAGACTTCCTGCCCGAATTACTTAAAAAACAATTTAGAACAATAAGCAACCCCATCATACAATCAGATGAGGATGATGTGTATGAGGCGTAAATGAGGTATAGTCTTGTACAGACTCAGGCCGACTATTCCTTAGAGAGTATGGTTAATTGAACACCAACCATTAAAGTACACCCACAACCACTGTCCACTATTCAAATCCATATAAAAGTACTAGGCACTTGGATCTAGGCACTAGGTACTAGGTACTAGCATTAGGATTTGAACTAGGAACCTTCATCTTCGAAAATCAGCTGTTAAACAGCTGATTTTGGCGATGACTTTACCTCTAGACCAACGGTTCCCAAAGGGGGGCGCGCCCCCCAAGGGTGGCATGAAGACACGTCAAGGGGGGCGCGGGACTTCAAGATAGCTTTATCTTCCATAACGGGGATCCTTTTAGTGTCAACATAGACTTCCTGACCGAATTATTAAAAAAACAAGTTTTAGAAATAAAAAATGTTTCTGCTGCAAAAAACAATTTCGATAAAATTGACAAAACATCACTTTGGGTTAAGTATTACCAAGTTTACCCAAGTATATAACAGCAAGCGGCAGTAATTTTAATTATCTTTAGCACCTATCTGTGCTTGAAAAAAAAGTGCAAAAAGTGTTTTCAGCACTTGTTACAATAAAAACAAAGCATCGATGCAATGTTGGTTTTATCAATGATTTACGTTGCGCACTTTCTAAATATCAACCTATTTTTAAAAAAAAATGCAAGGTCATCCATCCACTGATTTATTTTGTCTCTTGTTAGAATTAAATTGCAACTTCTAATGCTACAAAAAATAAAAAAATAAATGTATGGTAATTCAATGTAATACGTGATTTTTCATTGCCCAATAAAATTGTGTAAGGGGGCGTGAGAAGTTTTCTTTTTGGCAAAAGGGGGCGGAAAAGATAGAAGTTTGGGAACCGCTGTTCTAAACGATTTGTGGCTTGTATATACAAGTGGATGTTTGCAGACCAAATAGCAAGTGACAGTAAACCACAAGGTTTAAAAAGGTGTGACAATTTAAGTCATTTAAAAAAAAAAACTAAAACAACATTTGATTGATGAAACATCAATCGAATTGATCCCATCAATTCAATCAATGATTTTAGGTTTTAGGTTTTGGTTAAATCGAATTGATGAGCATCAATAGTTTTTGGTTGAAAAGTGTTTAACTTGTAATTAAACAAATATTGTGTACAATTTGATACAAAGGGGTTCATGACAAGCCTGCTGAGTTAAGCAGTACCGGGAGAAAAATGATTGGTAAGTGATGAATTTATTATTGTGTTTGACTTTTTTCCAATTTTGTGTGATATTTGATAGAATGGGGTTCATGACAAGCCTACTGAAGTAAGCAGTAGCAGAAACAATTTTCTGGTGGTAAGTGATGAAGACAGGTGAAGTGCCAAATTATTTACACTCATCTGTTTGTTGCAGGGCTAAAATAAATAGTTCTGTTTCTTATTACATGGTCAGCCAATTAAATGACTGAATCATTTAAGAACAGAAGAAGTAGAGGTGTACTGTGACACTAATCACAGTTATCTTTTCTGAAAGTAATGAATTTCATTGTACAGCCAGACCCTGTGGTGAATGAAGTGAAGTTGTCATTTACAGAGTGGAAAATATGTGCTTTTCAGAGGGCCCGGCATGCTGATAAAGCGTACTTTTTCACTCAGTGAGGAAGGCAATGGTAAACCACCTCACTCCTCTCTTTACTTAGTAAAACCTCTAGAGGTTCAAACCAGCCTTTCGGCTGTTGACCTAAACAACATGTGATGATGAATTTATCATTGGTGATAAATTTTCTGTTTATCAGTTTTATCTTGACATGTTCTGTTCTATACTCCCACAAGGAGTCTCCTGGATGAAAAACTAACCGTGTAAACTAGGCAGCCTAGTTTACATGGGTCGAGTATTTTAGTAGAGTAGTAATGGTCGAGTGTTTTAGTAATTTAGTAACGTAGACAGCGAAATTAGTGCATTGTTGTGGCTCCACGAAGGCGAGATCTCGCTCATAAAGTACGTTTGCGAAGTGGTGGTTTGCTACTAAACTGCACTCGACTAAAACGTCCTGTCTAAACAAGTTGAGTACTAAATTACTAATCTTGCTATCATCCAACGATTCCAGTCCAGTCTTACTGATAATAACAAATGCTCCATGGTACGTGACAAATGATAGATACATTGCATAAGGACTTATGTGTCAACACCGTGAAAGAGAACATCACGCAACTAAGTTCAAAATATCAAGAAAAATTAGCAGATCACCTGAATTCTTTGGCGGTTAATTTACTTAATAACAGCGAAGACGTGACACGACTGAAACAAATAAAATTGCTTGACCTTCCGTTTAGATTTACCGACTAACCTACTTTTTTGATCTTCTCTTCTTTCTCTACCCATCACCATCTTCATCTTCTTCTACTATCACCGTTATTAATTTGGTTACCTTTTTTATTAATGTTATTCATCTCTTATCTTGTTAATATTTTAAAAACTAATACTTAAACTTTTTTTTTCGATTCCGAAGCAATACGATTGGGTAGACTATTGTCTTCGTCATGTGAATCCGTTCATGCTATTTACTTATAGTTTTTGTTTTTAAAACTGATTGTAAATATTCTCAAATGTTAGAAAAAAAAAATTACTAATCTACTTGACCAGTGAAAATAGGCTTTATAGTGAATGGGACTGCCCATAACAGACAGGTGGAGTGTCAAATTATTTACACTCAATCTGTTAGTTGAAGGGCTAAAATAAATAGTTATGTTTCTTATCATCACATGGTCACCCAATTAAATGACTGAATCATTTAACAACAGAAGAGGTAGACGTGTAAAAGGTACTAATCAGAGATATCTCTTCTGAAAGTAATGAATTTCATTATACAGTTGGACCCTGTGGTGAATGAAGTGAAGGTGTCATTTGCAGAGTGGAAAATATGTGCTTTTCAGAGGGCCCGGCATGCTGATGAGTGTACTTTTCCGCTCAGTGAGGAAGGCAATGGTAAACCACTTCTCTCCTCATTTTACTTAGTAAAACCTCTACACGTTCAAACCAGCCTTTCTTTTGGCTGATCACCTAAACAACAACAGTGAATGGGAGTGATCAGTAATAATAGTAAAGATGTGTTTACACGAGACCACTTTAACGTTACACATGATGTGATGTGATGTGAAATAACGGAATAGGTCCCACTATTTTATCTTCCGTTCAATCCCATCTTGTCTGTATACATTCTTCCGCTTGTGTTGCAAGCGCAGACCACTCTAAACGCGCTCTGGTACTCCTCGAATACAGTAAAACCTCCTTAATCCGGCATTCTATAGTCTGGAATTGTCTATAATCCGGCATCAACGGCAATAGACAAAAATGATAGAATTGCCTTCTTCACAATGAACATTGTAAAGTGAGCAACCCGACACACAAAGCGTCACATTTGTAAAATTTGCTGAGTCAAATAAACAATACAGTATGGCCGAAGTTATGAACTTGCATGTAATAAAAAATGATTTTTTAAATAAAAAAAATACTAGTTGTAAGAAGCAAGTAGATATTACATCTTTTTTCCAGCCATCTACCATTTAAAGTGCTGTTGCTAAAAACCACCAATAGTACAGTAGTACTGTACTGTATTCAAATTTATTTCATCATGTAGGCCTACTGTACCGCATTAAAATGCATTTTAATATTTCTCCTGTACTGTATTATATATTGTTTTATATTGTTTAAATAACCCATGTTTAAATAATAAATACATACAGTAAAAGTTTCTTGTGCAAATTGTGTTATTTTTTAATATGACTCCTGTACTTTTATAAATAACCTCCATAGTCCGGAATTTCATTTAATCCGGCAAGCTTCGAGTCCCAAACGTGCCGGATTAAAGAGGTTCTACTGTATAACAAAATTAAATAGATTATTAAAAAGGTTGTATCAGATTTCAAGTTCAGCTCAGGCTGGGCTTAACACATCACACACTTTTATTGCAGGAACCATCCGTGGGGTTATCGCAAAAAGTTGGTACCTAACATTTTTCACTTTTGGAGATAAACGAGTTTAAAGTTTTGGCAATTTCTTCTTCTTCTTCTTCTTCACTACAGGGTTTAGGCGAATCGCCTGTTCTGGCCTCAAAGTTTTATTTTTGAAATTTTCTTAAAGACAGCTACCATCTTTTCCTGGGTCTTCCAATATCTCTTCAGCCAACCGGCCTATACCTCCACACTTCCTTAGGTATACGCCCAACAGGCATTCTTTCCAAATGTGCCAGCCATCTCTGCCTGTTTTCTATTATTCGGCCTTCCAACTTGAAGATGTTCAATTCCTTACGCACATCTTCATTATAACGGGTGGCGCACATAGCACATAAAAGTAGCCCTATAACTTAGCCGAGATTATATAATGTTTATGCCGAGTCAAACAAAATTCCCCCCATTTTCCCCTTCCCGTGTACAACCTGCATGTTTAACCAGATTTTTGATCAATTTATTAATCAATTAGCACGACACGAAATTACATATTCTTTTGTCGAACAAGACGGGGTGACTTTGTCACACATTTTGCAGATCACTGGCTCGTGTGAGAGGACTATCTCTTTAAGCTTATGGCCGACGTGATCACCGGATTTGTCTCCTTGTGATTACTACTTATGGGGAAATTTAAAGAATAAAGTATACGCCAGCAATCCAAAATCCATTGAAAACCTAAAGATCTCGATCACGAACGTCATAAATGCACCATTACAGCTCCTGAACTCCAGTCTGTATTTCAGAATATGGTACGCCGCAATATCTTATCTGTACAAACTGACAGTGATCACTTTCAACATATCGTATAATAACGTAACAATATTAGACTATTGAATAAAATAATAAAAAAAATTATTGGTATTTGTAAACAAGCAGATTTCATTTCAATTGTGTTGCACTTTATTTACGGGGCTACTTTTATGTGCGCCACCCGTTTTAATCTATCCACTCTTGTACAGCCCTTTCTTTACTCACCTTAAAAAATTCATTTCCAATGCCTGAATTCTCCTTAATTGTTTCCGACTCTTCACCGCCATGTTTCTGAACCATACAGTAATGTTGGTATTGCCATCACCTTGTTGTTGTTTAGGTCATCAGCCTGTAGGGTGGTTTGAACCTCTAGAGGTTTCATTAAGTAAAACGAGGAGTGAAGTGGTTTACATTTGCCACAACTCACTGAGTGGAAAAGTACGCGTATCAGCATGCCGGGCCCTCTGAAAAGAATGTATTTTCCAGTCTGCAAATGAAACCTTCACTTCATTCACCACAGAGTCCAACTATGTAATGAAATTCATTACTTTGAGAGGAGATAACTGTGATTAGTGTCACAGTACACCTCTACCTCTTCTCTTCTTAAATGATTTAGTCATTTAATTGGCTGACAATGTGATGATAAGAAACAGAACTATTTATTTTAGCCCTGCAATGAACAGATTGAGTGTAAATAATTTGACACTCCACCTGTCTGTTATGGGCAGCCATCACCTTATAAAATTTTAATCACGTCTCCTTCATAGTTTTGTTGGAGAGCGCTCGTCGAATGTTTCCACGCACCGACTGAAACTTTTTTTTGGCAATTTTCAACAGTAAATTATGATTCTTATTTAAAATAAATTTCCAATTTTAATTTATATAATTATTATTCTACAGATGTTAAAATTGACACAAACTATCAAAATACTTAAAATATCTGATAGTGTATATAAAAAATAAATCTGCCCATAACAGACAGGTGGAGTGTCAAATTATTTACACTCAATCTGTTAGTTGCAGGGCTAAAATAAATAGTTCTGTTTCTTATCATCACATGGTCAGTCAATTAATGACTGAATCATTTAACAACAGAAGAGGTAGAGGTGTAAAAGACACTAATCAGAGTTATCTTCTCTGAAAGTTATGAATTTCATTGTACAGCCAGAATATATACAGAGTGGAAAATATGTGCTTTTCAGAGGGCCTGGCATGCTAATAAGCGTACTTTTCCACTCAGTGAGGAAGGCAATGGTAAACCACCTCACTCCTTGTTTTACTTAGTAAAACCTCTACAGGTTCAAACCTTTTTGCAGTAACCCCGCGCATCTTTCTAAGCTGTGAGGAGGAGGTAAAAAAAATATAAAAATTAAAATACTGACAATCTGTATTCACTTTTCAAAGACACTAGCACAATTTATGTACACATTCAGTAAAATATATTCATATATTAATACAAAATAAATAAATAAATAAATAATAATAAATATAAATATCAGCTACCTGACACAGTACAAGTACAGTATACTATATTTTACTTATTTACAATAAATATCATCAAAAACAACTCTCACAATTACAATTACAATTGTAATTAATTACAATTACAGTACACCACGGCCGGCCCGTGGTGTAGTGGTCAGCGCAACTGGCTACTATGCTGGGGTCCCGGGTTCGATTCCCGGTCAGGTCTGGCTTTTTGTTCATCTGTAAATCACCACATATCATTACCTACGCACAAGCCCAAGGCTTATAAAGGCATCATCACTCAAAATAAATAAAAAAAAATTACAATCATAACCTGCCACGTACAATAATATAATACGGTAGTGTTCATTTTTAACGTGAGCCTGCCTCCGGTACCAGCCAGCTAAGATTAAACAAACCACCTCAAAAGACATCACAAAATTAAATTCACCATTCATCTTCATCACTACTTTTTAATCTTAAGTGAAATTTCAAAATTTTTTTTATTTTACTTTTTTTATTGTTAACTTCTTTTGCATTGTTTACTTCTTTTACATTGTTTTTGTTAATTTTTTGTAACTTTACAACTTTTCTTAGTTTTTATTAACTTTATTTTCTAATAATTTTATTTAGTTGAAGTGAGAGCAAAGGCTGTCTACTTCACTCACGTCAGTTTAGTTCTTGTATAATGATTTTGCTTAAAGCCACATTGATTGTAAATAAATAAGTTAAATGAAAAAATATATAGAAAAAGAAATTTTCAACGTGACTGCTACACCAATCAGCAGTTGGCTGTGTTGATTTTTTTCTTATGAATACAATAACCCCTCTCTATTTGCTGTCAATAGCAAAAAAACCAAACGTTACAAATCAAATGTAAAACACTCACACGACTTTCTCTTGCCAATGCAAATAATTAACGATATAACGTAAAATTCATCATGAAAACATTATTAGAAATAAACAGAAACATAAACTAATTTTCATCATGAGTGAATGACCAAAAATGAAAATTGAACTCAGTTTAGCTTAAATATACAGAAAAATCACTCTTTCACACTAAACTAGGCTCCGTAGAGAAAAATGTTCTAAATAAAAGTTGTAGATCTTTTAATTTACTATAAAATTCATTATTTTCTTTTGTCCTAAAATGCATAATAATGCTGAAATCTTACAAAAATTGATTTTTTTGTACACGATTTTGTGAGAAAAAAAACAAAAGAAATCGCTAATTACCGATAAACTAAGCATTACCTATACAAAAAAATGTTTCAAATAAAAGTTGTAGGATTTTAAATTCTCTACATTTTCTGTTGTATAAATTTTTGCGCTAAAATGCACATTAAGGCCGCAATCTTAAAAACACAATTATTTACATGAAAACAGCCTCACCAAGAATTTCAGTAAACATGGCTCCTACCCTATCTTGTAGAGCATAAAATATTTAGTAAACGTGGCGATTTTTAAAAAAATTGTAGGACCAGTTTTTGGAGAAAATCGCAAAAAAGTGAAAAATTACATGAATAAATTACTATTTCTGGTTGACCGATTTAGATAAAAATGTTTGTGTCGGGTTAAGTTTCAAGTTCGTACGATGTTCCGTCCTTGAGATATTCTGTATACACACACATAGACCAATCGCTAAAAACATGTTTTGTTGGGTTGAGGGGGTCTGAAAACGTGTAGAATGGTGAAAACTCGATTTCGAAGAATCGACAAGAAAAACAATTCTTTCCTTCCTATAAATATTCATATAGGCAAGAGAAAGGAAAAATATTATTGACAGTTTTAAAAATAGAATTTATGTTTAGTTTAACTGGTGGCCTTCGGGGGCCAGCCCAGTCAGTCAGCTGGTAGAAAGTCGCTATTATTTGTTAAGTAACACCGGTTGGGTAAGCGACTTTGTATGGTGACCAGCTGACAGCCATCCATGAACAAACTCTTCTGGGGGTCCTTGTTCAAACTCATGTGTCTAATCCACGTCAAAAAGCAGCGATCAAATTGGGTAGTTGTCAACAATGAACAGTTCCCGATAAAAAAAAAAAAGTTTAACTGGTGGCATGGTGATAACAATGGTTTTAACGTGTTAAAATTTCCAGACCTTAGCCGGTAATCGAACCCAGGACCTTTAGCGTTTTTGGCTACCGCGCTGGTCAATACACCACCACAGAGGCAGTCTCAAAATACATTATTCCAATAATTTAAAAAAAATCTGGTGTGAAACACTCACACAACTTTTTCTTGCCAATGCAAATAATAATTTACAATAAACCTAACATTACTAATAAAACATTAGAAATAAACAAAAAACTAACCTCAATAAACATAACCTAATTTTAGTCTGGTAGTGGTATGTAACTCAAGTATCAAGTTTGTACAATGTTCCGTTCTTGAGATATTCTGTTCACACCCACAGACCAATCGGTAATAACATGTAGTTGTGGGTGTGAGGGTGTGAGGGTGTCTGTTTAGGTGTATATTCGGGTGAAGAGTGTATTTGTTAAAATCGACATGAAAACAATACTTTCTTTCCTATATATAATTATTCATATAGGCAAGAGAAAGTAAAAATTTGTAAACGTTTTGTTATCCAGCTAAAAGCTGATATCAAAATAATAATTAGTGTTCCATCAATTTGTGGTAAATTAATGTTTTGTATTTATAAATGCCCATAACAGACAGGTGGAGTGTCAAAATTATGTACACTCAATCTGTTAGTTGAAGGGCTAAAATAAATAGTTGTGTTTCTTATCATCACATGGTCACCCAATTAAATGACTGAATCATTTAACAGAAGATGTAGAGATATATTGTGACACTAATCACAGTTATCTCCTCTGAAAGTAATGAATTTCATAATACAGTTGGATTGTGTGGTGAATGAAGTGAAGGTGTTATTTGCCGAGTGGAAAATATGTGCTTTTCAGAGGGCCCGGCATGCTGATAAGCGTACTTTTCCATTGAGTGAGTTGTGGCATTGGTAAACCACCTCATTCCTTGTTTTACTTAGTAAAACCTCTACGGGTTCAAAACAGCCAACCAGGCTGATCACCTAAGCAACACATTTATAAATAAAGTCATACATGTGGTGGAAGAGAGAGAGAGAGTAAACCGTTAAAAGTAAAGTTAAACGTGATTGGTGGCAGCTATTTTAATAAAAGGGCGTAATTGGCTGTTTCAAATTTAACGGAAACATTGAAGGCCAAAGTTCTTGTATTAAAGCTAAATTTGGTATCAAATGGGGAGGACACTGCTCATACAACCAGTGAAGAGTGCAGATGTGTTTGCTCCAGTTTCTTTTTACTTTCTCTTGCCTATATGAATAAATAGGAAGGAAAGTATTGTTTTCATGTCCCATTCTTCACCCGAATATACACCTAAACAGACCCCCTCACACCCACACACACAACTGCTTTTTACCTATTGCTCTCTGTGTGTAAACAGAATATCTCAAGAACGGAACATCGTACAAACTTGAAACTTGAGTTTTCTCTGTAGAGAAAACTACAGAATCTAGTTTAGTGTGAAAGAGTGATTTTCCGTATTTGTAAGCCAAACTGAGGTTAATTTTCATTTTGTGTCTTTCATTCATGATTAAAATTAGGTTATGTTTATTGAGATTAATTGTTTGTTTATTTATTTCTAATGTTTCATTACTAATGTTAAGTTAATTGTTAATTATATTTGCATTGGCAAGAGAAAGTTGTGTGAGTGTTTCACACCAGAATTTTTTTATTAAAATGTGATTTAAGTTAAACAAAAAGTATAAGTAGTAATAGTTATAAAATGACGTAAAATAATAATGTGTCAAGTGTGGAAGTGGCCTTCGGGCCAGCCCAGTCAGTCGCTATTATATGTTAAGTAACACCAGGTGGGCAAACGACTATGTATGGTGACCAGTTGACAGCCATCCATGAACAAACTCTACTGGGGGGTCCCTGTTCAAACTCATGTCTATAATCCACGTCAAAAAAATACAGCAAAACGCAGCGATCAAATTGGGTAGACTAGTTGTCAAGAATGTACAGTTCCCGATAAAAAAAAAATAAAGTGTGGAAGTAGAAGCATCTTGACAGCGAAGACTTTACCTCTAGACCAGTGTTTCCCAACCGGTGGTCCGTGAGAGTCCTGTGACTACTTATAAAAAAGTAATATTTTCCCGTGATTAAATCAAAGTTACGATTTTCATTTACAAAAGATTAAGTAAATACATTCAAGAAGATTCAGATTAAGTAAAGGTAGAAGAGTTGTGGTGTAAGAAAGCCCTGCCTGCGCTTACCCAACATTCACCAAGTAGCTTTGCGGTATCTTATGATTTTTTTCAACCACTTATTTGTGTGAGCAGGGGTTCTCTAGTTTATTGTTAATTAAAAACAATTTGAGAGTTGCTCTTAGCAAGAGCCTAAAACCTAGAATTCCTCAGCTAGTCAGAAAGATTCGTGCACAAAAGTCGCACTGAAATTTTCATTTCATTTTTAATTAATTTTTTAATTTTCATTGTTATTTTCGACTAAGTAAATTCTGTATTCCTTATTTTATTAAAAGACAATTTACAATTAAAATATTTTTACTTTTTGTGATGTACAATGTACCCTACTTTCTGAAAATTTGCATTATTTAATCACCTTTTAATTTGGTGATGAACTGATAAGATATGTGGTGAGTGGTCCGTCCGCAGACCACTGCGGCGGGTTGGCAACCACTGGTCTAGACCAATCCGTTGGGTATTCTAACCTCTTTTCACAATTTCATTTATGAACAAGTAAATGTAACTGCCTTGCCTTGCCTTGCCTTGCCTTACACGACTAAAAATATCAATTGTATTGTATTTTGTATATAATAAATATTGTTATAATTATGTAAATAGGCCTATTATATTATGTATATATTGTATATAAATAAATATAAATATTATACTATATATATTATAATTATATTATACTATTCATCAATCTATCTTCATACATAATAATAATAATAATAATATATAATAACAACAATATTAATATTAATAATAATAACAGTAGCTCTAACAATTGAGCAGCACTCAATAACAACACTTCAACACTCGCTCAAACATAAATACGAGCGTCATCAAAAAGTTCCACAACTATTTCTTTCAATTGCACATCCAAAACTAGCACTGATTTTTTCTTTTTGTATTATTCCTAATTTGTGTACATTGCAATCTGTTCAATGGAGAACAATAAGCAATGAGATAACCCAATGAGATGAGGATGATGTGTATGAGGGACGTGTAAATGAGGTGGTGTAGTCTTCTACAGACACACACACTCACAGAGTATGGTTACCATCTAACTACACCCACAACCACTCGCTGTACACTATTCAAATACAAATTAAAGTAACCACCTTTACTAGAATTTGAACCAGGAACCTTCGTCTCCGAAAATCAGCTGTTAAACAGCTGATTTTGGTGACAACGTTACCTCTAGACTAGGGTGACCAAATGTCCCGGAAAACCGGGATTGTCCCGGTTTTCAACCAAGCCATAAGGTGTCCCAAAAAATTGTCTCAGGACACATAAAAGTCCCGGAAAATGAGAAATGGGTGAGTTTTTTTAAGCATTGTGACAATCTTCAGCAGTACACCGAGATGACAAAGATTGTAAAATATCTATTTGCAATACCAGCTCACAACGCGAATACAGAAAGAATATTTTCTTTCATGAATATCCAATGGACTGATGAGACATAGAATGGAAGTGAAGACGCTTGATGCAATCCTGCAGATCCTGTACAACTACAAAATGGACTGTATGGAATTTTACAGTTATGTTTTGAAGAACAAAGACATGATCAAGAAGGCTGAAAATAGTAAAAAATACTCTTTTCTTCAAGATCAATCAACCCCATCTAAAAGCAGTGTGCAGTAACAATTAATTATTAAATGTGAAATGAATTTTAAATGAATTGACAATAATTAATAGAAAACAAAAAACAAATTTTGTTTCATTTTTAATTAATTAATTTTATATGTTTTAATAGTATTAATAAAGTTAATCTGATATTGTAGAATTGAATATGATTAATTATTTTCCCGGGGGGGGGGGGGAGTCCCGGTTTTCTCTAGGAATGATTTGGTCACCCTACTCTAGACCAACTTGGTGGGGGGTTTGCAATGAATGATAAATGACAATCAACATTTTTTGAAATGTGTCATTACTGGGGATGAAATATGGATACAAACGTCTAATCATCACAATGAAAGACAAAATCCTCTCCAAACCAAAAAAAGCTTGTAGAGTCAAATCAGATGTAAAGATCATTACACAAAATGAATTCACAGCATCGTTACACGAAAGGAAACGGCGGTATGAAAATTGTATACCTTCCCCTCAACGAAAGTATTTTGGAAGGGTACAATGTCCAATAACTTGTGTTTTGAATAATTTTTTTGAAAAATAAGCGTGGAACTTTTTGATCACTTCTCATACACACTGTCCTGGGCATCTTATCTGAATTGTGAATTCCGGGCCCCGCATGTCCGTCACAGAAATTTTTAATCGAACAAAAGCTTTCTATTTAAATTAAGTTTTTATAAACAGGCTATTTTTATCTTTTAAAGAATTTGATCTAAACTTCAGTTGAGCCGTTGTTAGTTTGCTCCTACAGTCAACAAACAAAAGCCACCTCCTACAGGGTGCACGCTAGAGTACACCACTTTACGGATGTCATTATCCTATTAAGTTAACCATTTTTTAAATTATAAGTACTTAAAGTACTAAAAACATCAGTCATGACTCGATGTAGGCCTAACCATTTCATTTATAAAAATTCTTTTAAAAGTATTTTGTATTTGAATACTTCAGAAAGTAATTTGTTGTTACTTTTTAATCAGCGTGTACACATTTTGATACAATGCGCATGCTCAGTGATGTCATTATTTGTTTACTTTAGGAGCAAACTAAAGAGAGGCTGGACTATAAGTGATCTGAACTAAGATGCTTTTTCTTTTCACCTGGTCTATTTTTTAAATTTCAAAACATAAAGTTACTTTCCTTGCCCATAACAGACAGGTGGAGTGTCAATTTATTTATACTCAATCTGTTAGTTGAAGGGCTAAAATAAATAGTTGTGTTTCTTATCACATGGTCACCCAATTAAATGAGTGAATCATTTAAGAAGAGAAGAGGTAGAGGTGTGTTAGGTGACACTAATCAGAGTTATCTCTTCTGAAAGTAATGAATTTCATTATACAGTTGGTGAATGAAGTGAAGGTGTCTTTTGCAGAGTGGAAAATATGTGCTTTTCAGAGGGCTCGGCATGCTGATAAGCGTACTTTTCCATTCAGTGAGGAAGGCAATGGTAAACCGCCTCACTCCTCGTTTCACTTAGTAAAACCTCTACAGGTTCAAACCATCCTTTCGGCTGATGACCAAAACAACAAGTTACTTTCCGGACAATTCTTGTAATAATATGATTGGTCATCCACTGGATTATTTTGTCCCTGAAATATTTGCCAGAAACTTCCAATGGGTTTATAAAATTCACCCTTGAGCCCTCAAAAAATTCACCATCTAATTTAGTTAAGGGTAAAAATAACATTTACTTGGACTAAAATGTGATAAATTTTTAACTTTAGCTTTTGGAGCAGCCCAGTCATCATAACATGGTAGAAAATTGCTATCGATGATTTAGTAACACCAGTTGGGCAACAGTGCAGAGTCTCAGTTGCTTTGAAAACAATGTTTTCACGACAAATAACGTCCAATCAGTAGCGTCAGTTGCTTTGAAAACATTGTTTTCACAACAAATAACATCCAATCAGTAGTTGTCAGTTGCTTTGAAAACATTGTTTTCACAACAAATAACATCCAATCAGTAGCTGTCAGTTGCTTTGAAAACATTGTTTTCACAACAAATAATGTCCAATCAGTTGCTGAAGTAAACTTGTACTTATAAATCATTAAAAACAAAATAAGCGATTGTATAAGTTCTATCTGGCAGATAGAAAATATAATTTTCATAAAAACTACAATTCAAATGAGATGCGTAAGACAATGGTTGGAAACATTCAACTATTACATGTAAAACATTCTTTCACTCACTCATCTGAGCGAAAAAACTTTCAGTTTCAAGAGCCACACACATTACAAGAGATTCTCCCTTCAACATTTAGGCCGTTTGTACACGATGATATTTGCATTGAAACAAATGATAAAAATCACAAATGGCAGCTTATAATTATTATTATTTAAATTACTAGTTTAGCAGTTCATTTTAGTCTGATTCTCTCTTATCCAATATATATAGAGTTTTAGTTAGAGGGAATATGGAAAGAATTTTTAAAATAGGAAAGAAAAGGTGTATGGTGGGCGGCGGGGGGGGGGGGTTTAGCCATCTCACCTGATGCCTTAAATGGTTACTCTGTCGCCTAAAGGTAAGCGCAAAGTGAACGCTGGGAGGGAGCCTGCCTCCTAGTAGGAATACGCAATTATATTTTAATCCACACGTCTCACAGTAAATGCTGGTGGAGAAAGCTGCGCATATCACCTCACTGGTTTGTTTCACATAAACCTGCCTGTTGCTTGCTGGCAGGTTCCTAAATGTACTTGGTATCGTATAATGCGTATTCATAAATAATAACAACTTGTTAATTAATTTTTAACATAGGTTTATAAAAATAACTTAAAAGATTATTACTGGCTAAACAATGGTTTTAATATTGAATATCGGTAGTCAAAAGTTCAAAATACGTTTAAAATGTTCAACGCAATCACAAATCTTTGTTTCGGTAATATTGGTTGCTTGTGCAAGTTGTACTATTGTTTTTGAAAACGAGTTCTACTTTAGGCAATATAAAATTAAACGTTTCCAGAGTCATTCTCATGCATTTAAAAAACCTGTCGCTATCTTTTGTTTAATTGTGGAAAAAGATGATTATGGTGAACAATTTTCTGTTCTTATTAATGTCACTAACGGTATCGTTTTTATAAGGCGTTTCCATTAGGAATAATTCATCATGACTGGTGCTAGTGGAACTCATGTTGAATAGGGACAACTGAATGAAGTTAAGCGTGTTCGCCACCATGAATCAGCAGTACCTGCGACCACCGTTCCGTTCACTCTCCGCTTACCCTTCAAGATGTTTGTGACACCTTTCAAGTGATAACGTGTTACGTAGAATGTAGGCCCTACAATGTAGATCCTTAGCTAATGTAGAATGTAGAATGTAGAATGCAATGTGTGAATGTAGAATGTAGAATGTAGGTCCTTAGCAAGTCCTTAGCTAATTTCTTTTTATTTTAAAGTAACTTGATTGATGAGACACTTTAAAGAATACTGAAAAATTGTAAACAATTGTAAATAATTCTATTTTATATAATGAATTTACATAATAAATTTCACTAACCTTCTTTTTAAACTGCGTCAACTTTTATCTTTACTTACACAAGTTTCGGTGGATCCACCATCATCACAGAAAATAACACAACTGATACTAAAATATTTTCTTATTTATTTAAGATCTATAGAAGATGATACATCTCCATTTTCATATCTTCATCTACATCTTCTTTAGTTGTAATTATCAAGTGAGGTATAATGAACATAAAAAGCACTGAAATGTGACTACATTATATCTAACTATACCAATCATATAAAAGAGGAAAAACATAAATTTGGTAAAATAGATTAACATTTTAATATAATAGAACAATGTAATATAGAAAATAAAAATAAAATTAAAAAATATGAGATGTTCCATATTTATAAATATTTAAAAGAGCAAAAGCAGGACATTTTGAACAAACAGGTCAAATTTAGGAATGATGAAGTGATATTGACTGCTGCTGCTGCTATCTACAGTAAATATGAGAACGGATAAATTAAAATAAATTAATTTTAAATCAGTTTAATAAAAATTACTGAAGATGTATCATCTTCTATAAATTTTAAATAAGTGAGATAAAAATTTTTAGTTTCAATTATGTTATTTACTCTGATGATGGTGGATCCACCAAAACGTGTGTAAGTAGGAATAAAAATAAAAGTGATGCAGTTGAAAAAGAAGGTTAGTGAAATTATTATATAAATTCATTATATAAAATAGAAATTCTTTAGTTTTGACTGAATTCCTGACATTCTATTTTAAACTTGGCCTGTGGCTTTTCTTGAAGTATTTTTCCTATTCCTGAATCAATGGCCTGACACTTTTATACCCTCATTCCTTTTGGACACTGGTCTGGTCGAATGGAATTCAGATAAACCGATTCATAAACCATATTAGATATTTCTGGCAAATTTTTAGCAAAATGTCTCCATAATGTAGCAGCCTATAAAGTCCTTCCTAGAACAGTGATAATTGCAAACGCTCTTTAGTAGAGATGTGGCATTGTGAGAACAAAACAGAAAAAGCAGTATAGTGCAAGGTTGGAAGAAAGAATGTGAACAATAAAGATACAGTATTCAGATGAACTGCAGTCCCCTAGCCGTGGGAGTGAGAGAATGCATAACGCTCTCACTCACACAACCCATACGCACCGTTCCAATAACGTATAGTTTTACTCATTGTTGTGAGCAACCGTTTATGCATGCAATAAACTAACAACCAAGATAACGACTGCAATATATTTTCAGATTTGGATTATAATGGCAAAGACCCCAAGATATGTTACACAACAAAAATAACGTCCAATCAGTAGCCATCAGTTGCTTTGAAAACATTGTTTTCACAACAAATAATGACCAATCAGCAGCTGAAGTGAACTTGTACTTATAAATCATTAAAAACAAAATAAGCGATTGTATAAGTTCTATCTAACAACCATAACTATGCATGCATAACTACATAGTTATGCAACATATCTCCCTCACACTCGCTCGGCTATGGGACATTAGTTCGTCTGATACGTAATAGTTGACATATTATGTATTTACGGTATAAAAGCATTGAGGAGAGAATCAGTTGTGTTTTCGTGGCGAATCTCACAGACATAACCTACCTAAAGTAATAATAGTTTATTTTTAAAAATACAACCAAATTGATTCGTAAAAATGTCCTGACTTTGTTGAGGTGGTTCAGGAAGGTAAACGTTTATCACTAATGGGAGAATGTTTGTTTGGAGGAATATGACTAGGAGGAATATTCTGCTGAGAGTTGCTCTGAGGCAATAACTCGGGTGGGGCGGTTGGACCAGGAGCCGTGTGTAGGATTGCGTAGCACGGTGTACCTTCTTCATCTTGTTGGACACTTGTTTCTGCAGCTGATGGAATCGTAGTCAAAAATCTGACAGTTAGGCGTGATGGGGAACCGGGCGGCTCCATATCATCTTGCACGGCACTTTGTCGGGTCAAACGAGGTTTCGAACGTACATCACTTGATGCGCTCGATCTTGATACTCGAGACATTGTCGTACTCGCTGTTGTCGCCGAACCGGACGAATCGTTTCGTGAACTTGACAGATTTGAATCCTGAGATGTTTTTCGAGTGACGATCCATGACGAAGCTCTGCGCTTCGGATCCAATAATCGCATCGGGATTCCACAGTGATGGTGATTCTGTCGCCAGGAATCCGAACGTGATGAACTGAAATTTTCACTGGATGACACAGAAGACGCTCGTTTGTGCTGTTTTTGTTGGATTTCTGCGATCTGATACGCATACTGATCCGAACGAGTATGACGCCGGTTTTCACCATCTCTTTGCAAACAGCGAGACAACCAGTTCAACTTCTTGTGGATCCAAACTCGGGAATCTTCTTGTTGGGAAGATTCATCGCCCAACAGTTTCATGTTGCAGCTGCACGGCTGACACGTCTGATGCGGATGGTTGTGTTCCCGAGACGAACGATCGACCAAGCTGTTTGTATTGGCTGGTGTCTGGCGATTACTGAAATTGGAGCTGTGTCTACAACGACCGATACCTCTAGTCACACGCGATTCCTCTATCGCTTTACATATCAAAACGCAGTCCTTTTTGAACTGCTTCGTCAATATCGCATAAAGGAAAGGATTACAACACGAATTCAATGGCAAAACAAAAACAGTAAATACTTTCGCTTGTTCTAACGTGACCAACTGAAGACCGAATGCAGCGGTCGTAGAAAAAAACGCGATAGGCGACCAGCATAAAAAATCTGTAAATACTAACAACGCCATTCTTTTAGCGATCCTTGAATCATTAGAATTCCACGCTTGCGATCCACGTATCGCGCAATACATTTTCAAATAACACCCCATCAAAATGAGAAATGCAACTCCGTTGATGAACATCAAAAACACGACGTAAAACAGACTCCAAGTGCTTGTCGTCGTCTCAAATGGAAGACACGTCGCGAATTTCCTGTAATCGGAAATACCAAAAAACGGTAAAATCCCCATCACTACCGCAAATGTCCATCCGCATAACATTATATAACTCGCATGTTTTAACGACAACCTTTTATTTAAATGCATCGCGTGCGTTATCGCATAATTTCTTTCCAACGTGATCACCGCTAACGTATACACAGACAGCTCTGAACTCAAAACGCCGAGGAAACCGGCCAACTGACACCCTGCTGACATCTGCCATGGGATTGCGTACATCCGGAACTCACCGAGGGTTGATGCATCCACTACTGCCAACATACCTGCACAAAATATCACAAATGTGCCATTAATCTGTTACATCCACTATGGCCAACATATCTGCACAAAATATTTACAAATGTGGTATCCACTACGGCCAACCTATCTGCACAAAATATTTACAAATGTGGTACCACTACGGCCAACATATCTGCACAAAATATCACAAATGTCGCATTAATCTGTTACATCCACTACGGCCAACATATCTGCACAAAATATTTACAAATGTGGTATCCACTACGGCCAACATATCTGCACAAAATATCACAAATGTCGCATTAATCTGTTACATCCACTACGGCCAACATATCTGCACAAAATATTTACAAATGTGGTATCCACTACGGCCAACATATCTGCACAAAATATTTACAAATGTGGTATCCAGTACGGCCAACATATCTGCACAAAATATCACAAATGGGGTATCCACTACGGCCAACAAATCTGCACAAAATATTTACAAATGTGGTATCCACTACAGCCAACATATCTGCACAAAATATTTACAAATGTGGTATCCACTACGGCCAACAAATCTGCACAAAATATTTACAAATGTGGTATCCACTACGGCCTACAAATCTGCACAAAATATTTACAATTGTGGTATCCACTACGGCCAACATATCTGCACAAAATATTTACAAATGTGGTATCCACTACGGCCAACATATCTGCACAAAATATCACAAATGTCGCATTAATCTGTTATACCCTTGGCTATTTGTTCTTTAAAAACAATCAACAGAATATAAAGCTGTATTTAAATTTTGGATGAAAATTATGCCAAGTTTTTAAACTATATATTTCTAACAAATTATGCAAACAGCATCAACTGTTTTGTGCGTACAGAAGCAATTCAAATGCTTTACATTTGCTAGGGATCACTCAGAATATGATACGAGGGGGTACCCAAAAGAAATGACTGAAAGCTCATGGCCGCTCCTAGGTTTAATGAGTCAGTTGTGTAGGAGGTTCCGTTTGACTGCAGAGTCTGTCTACGCTAAGAAAACTCGACGTAGGCAACCAGCAATACGAGGGTAGGCTGATAAGTAATGCACACATGCTTGTAGAAGACAACTAAATAAACTTCAGTAGCGCGCCTGGTGGCATGTGGAAGTACTATTTCTCCTCTACAAGTCTGCGCAGTTTGAAGGCGTTGCTTTCATTCAGTTTGTTTTGGGTAGTGGAAGTATGGCGTCGTGTTCTGGTGCTATGTCAACGAGAATTAAACAACGCGAATTGAACAACTTTTGAAGCGCTACCGTGACGAAGGAGACGACTTTCTTTTGAATATTGTGACGGGGGACGAGTCATGGGTTCATCATTACGATCCCGAAGAAAAAAGGCAGAGCGCTGAATATCGTCATCCACATTCTCCTGTACAGACTCAGGCCGACCACTCCTGAGAGTGTATGGTTTATTGAACCCCAACCATCAAAGTACACCCACAACCACTGTCTAGCATTCAAATCCGTATAAAAGTAACTATGTACCTTTACTAGGATTTGAACCAGGAACCTTCGTCACCAAAAATCAGCTGTTAAACAGCTGATTTTGGCGATGACTTTACCTCTAGACCAACCCGGTGGGTAAATCATCTTATCTTCTATAGATTTTTAATAAATAAAGTTTTTAGTTTCAATTGTATGTTATTTACTCTGATGATGGTGGATCCACCCACCGAAACACGTGGAAGTGACAAATAAAAGTTGACGCAGTTAAAAAGGAAGGTTAGTGAAATTTATTATATAAATTCACTAGCGGGTCCCGTCGTGGCTTCGCCCATGCAAACGTAAACAAAGAATCAGCTGTTTACGAATACTCTGTACTGCCCGTTGCCAAGCTTTGTGCAGCAGCTGAGAGGTATGCATTACGTCACTACTACTGTCAGAGATTGCGTTAGTAGTAGTAACGTTTTACTTGTATCATGTTTGTAGTAGTGAGGGGGTACTTTCCAAACTACATAATTATATTGTGTGTCGCCGTCTACAGCGAATAGTCAAAACAACACCCACGTGTGTCACCTTACTAGGCAGCCGACTGCCTACCGAATACCAATGAGATGATTCGAACAGTGTTATGACGTAACAGCAGTCTGGTACTTCATCTTTCCCCTCCCCTTCATCCCGCAGCTGTACAAAGCTTGGGGAGGGGCAGTATTCCTTATGGGAGGGTATTTTTGCAAACTTTACCATTTAAAATAAGTTTTGCAAAATCCTTTTTTAGCGACAGCTTAGAAAACTTAAGTTGATCTATAAATCAGGACATCTCTTTTTATATAGCCTAATAGAGAGCGCCCCGTCGTGGCTTCGCCCATGCAATTTTAAGGATATGATTCTGTATTTTAATTTGCTAATAACTTAAGTCACAAATATAATTTTTTTGGAATTACGTGTAAAGAAAAATTCACACACATCAGTCACGTCACCGTTCCAAAACGGAACCGGCACGGCCACTCGAAGTCAAAAATGATGACAGTATTCACACATGTAAGTCAGTTTTCCTTCCTTCAAACTCCATTCAGACATTTTACATAGAGACAAACATGTACGTAAAAAACAAAATATCGTCAAGAAAAAAATATCGTTTTGATGGTTCAGTGATGGCGACGAGACCGACGCGCCGGATTCGGGACGGTGCCGGTGCTCAGTGTAGACAATGTCATTAACTTTTTAAGAAACAATATTTATTTTTCTGTGACTGATACTTGTCTTCTCGGAATGATGAAACTGAGATTTGACATGATGGATGTGTGTGAATTGACCCTTATGGTGAAAAAATGAGAAAGAGAAGGATTATAATAGCATACTGCCTGAATTTACATAAATAACTGTTGTTTTATTTTAATTTTAGTTAGATTTAAGAAAATAATTTTATCGTATGCATTTTACTGAATTGGTTAAGGACACATGTTTTTAAAAATTAAATTTTAATAGTTCGGTTGCAAAACTCATTTTTACAATGTCAGTCAAATACATTGTGTGACCTAAGCAATGAGATTCGTATCTCGCATAATAAGTAATAATACTATAAAAAGCATAAAAAACACATATCACTTATTATGCTAATTACAACAATTCTGGTTAAAATGTAAATCCAGTGTTAGAGGTCAAAAGATTAAACACTACGTACAGTAGGCCTACAACATCCGGAGTGACAAAAGTAAAACATAGATTAAAATCGTTGTTGAAGTCAATTCAACTTGTGGGAAAATACGAGGTATACGTAGGTATAGTTTTGTAATTGATCTGCTGCTATTTACGTTCAAGAAGAATGTATAACCCATCAATATTAAGTTGGCGCAGTCATCGCGCAGAGTGTGGTTAGGGAATTGGCGTAGTGGGGGGGGAGGCAGAGGCAGAGGCAGAGCGCACGCTTGCATTCACCAACACACTACGCTCCTCGTCAACGCATCTCCAGCGACTAGTCTAGCCTTGTTTCTTTTAACGGATAGTAAAAACAATTTGTTATTTTTTATCGCATTTTTACATTTTTTTGTATTTGCTTATTTTTTCCATTTTATTATTCACCTAATAACAAAGTAAAAGCAACAAGGAAGTGGGTAGGCTATATGAATTTATATAATTTATGTTTTATGTGGAAATTGTGCACAATAATATTTCTCAACGCGCATCTTTGAAAGTTATCAATATTAACTTTCTTCTTCAATCTTTTGCGAGATTTTCCCGGTGTACTGAAATTTTCATTTTCACCCAATTTATTTGCTTCTGTTACAGTTTTCGTACCGTATTAACGGAAATACCGCAAAGGTCAGCCACACGAGCTTGAATTTCTAACCGTAACATTTCTGGATTTTCTTCAGTAATCTTTTTGTACACATTCATAATTGCACATTTAATTTAACTTTTTAAAGCCACTCCCCGTCCTAACCTGCAGTTCGATCTTGGCTGAGGCATTGCAAATAATATTTAAGAAACGGCAAAGAGTATTGAAAAATACTGTTTAAGAAACGACAAAGAGTATTGAAAAATACTGTTTATGAAAACTGTGGAAATGTAGACCATAACACAATAAACAGTGTGAAGTCCACAGAGCAACTGGTGTGCTAGGTGGGAGGGAGGGCGCACGCCAGAGACCCAACATTCCCCCTCCAACAACACCTAAAATGAACTACTGCGTGCGCATCACGTGATCACGCTTACTTAACATTGATAAGTTATATATATATTTATACTGGATGCTACGCAATATGCCTATGGAGGGGTAAATGTGTGCCACTACATAAGCATAGCACTTCGCATTAATTCCGCATCCTCGCATCAGTGGGGGGGAAATTTCGCGATTTGTCCCTTTTAAATAAAATTTTTACAAAATCCTTTCTTAGTGCGCGCTTACACAACATAACAATGCTAAATTCCAAATTTCAAGTCTCCAGCGTCAGTAGTTTCGGCTGCATGTTGATCTATAAATGAATCAGTCAGGACACGTCCTTTTATATAATAGATTACATACGAGGTGTGATTGGAAAGTTTTAAGAATGAATTTGCTACTACTTATTTCTTTGGCGGGTGGGTACACGGAGAGTGGGGAGCGAGTCATTGCCCTGTCCTTGAACGCCCTCTGACAGGAAACTGCATTTCCTTTATTCAGTTCGCTGTGGCAGCTGGTTGAGTGCGGGTCTGTTAGTGCTTGTTGCCGAATTCTATCTGCGTGAAAATGGACATAAAAGCGGAGCAACGAGTTTGTGTGAAATTTTGTTTCAAAACCGGGAAATCAGCTTCTGAGACTTACAAACTATTAAGAACAGCTTTTGAAGATAATTGTATGAGCCAGTCAAATGTTTTTGTCTGGTTCAACAGGTTTAAAAATGGCCAAGAATCATTTGAAGATGAACCACGGTCCGGTTTTTTTGATTCTATCGGTATTGTGCATCATGAATTTACGCCTGGAGGACAGACAATTAACCAGGAATACTACAAATGTGTCCTTCAGCGTTTGCACGAAAAGGTGCGGAAGAAAAGGCCTGCATTGTGGAAAGACAGGAGTTGGGTTCTACACCATGACAATGCTGCGGCTCATCGTACCTTCTCCATCGTTGAATTTTTGACCAAATTCAACATTCCTGTGCTTCCACAACCGCCATATTCCCCTGATTTGGCCCCTGCGGACTTCTACCTGTTTCCTAAATTGAAATTTTTACAGAAAGGGAAGCGATTTGATTCGATTGAAGACATCCAGACATATATGGAGAGCGTTCTTAACACACTCCAGGAAAAAAATTTCCAGGAATATTTCCAAAAGTGGAAACACCGTTGGAGTCGGTGTGTTCAGTCGGAAGAGGACTATTTTGAAGGAGGGAGATGCAACACAGTAGCATGTAAGTACAATCTGTCAATGTTTTGTAAGCGTAGTTCGCGCAGAAATGAAAAGTGAGTGGGGAGAATACTGCCAGCTGTAGAAGGGATGACATACGTTCGATGCATGCGTATGTGCGTGCGTGAATTGTCTCATTCTACTGAAGCTGTCGCAGAGAACAGATCGTAGCTGGAACGATTGACTATTTTGTCTTATTGTCTGTGGTCGGTGGACATTTGTGAAAAGCCCCCAAGGAAACGTCAACCCATATAAACCTACGGTGTTGTTGTTTAGGTCATCAGCCAAAAGGCTGGTTTGAACCTGTAGAGGTTTTACTAAGTAAAACGAGGAGTCAGGTGGTTTACCGTTGCCTTCCTCACTGAGTGGAAAAGTACGCTTATCAGCATGCCGGGCCCTCTGAAAAACACATATTTTCCACTCTGCAAACGACACCTTCACTTCATTCACCACAGGGTCTGGCTGTATAATGAAATTCATTACTTTCAGAGGAGATAACTCTGATTAGTGTCTTTTGCACCTCTACCTCTTCTGTTCTTAAATGATTCAGTCATTTAATTGGGTGACCATGTGATAAGAAACAGAACTATTTATTTTAGCCCTGCAACGAACAGATTGAGTGTAAATAATTTGACACTCCACCTGTCCGTCATGGGCATAAACCTTCGGTACGGTACGTTATGCATTCCAGCGAGTAGTCGGCTGTGAATTCCCTTAGGCCTAGATAACTTTGAAGGCGTGTACCACCATTACAAGTACCATTACAAGCCCATTCTTAAAACTTTCCAATCACACCTCGTAGAATAGAATTAGTACCAAACTGCAAGATGCATATTATAAAGATTTATTTTTAAATGATAATATTTTTATCTTACCGAGATAAACACCCATGAAGAAATCAGCTGCAGCTAAATTGCAAACAAGAAATCGAGGCACGTCTATTTTACTCCTTGAGAATATCAAGACAAACACAACTGTTCCATTGCCAAGCATGGCCAATAGAAACACCACCCAAACACCACAGCGCAATGTCCACCAGTCAAACAGATCGACACACGGCAAAAATGGACCTGAAACAAAATAGAAAATTCTGGTGTGAAACACTCACACAACTTCTCTTCCCAATGCAAATAATTTAAACAATATAACCTAACATTAATAATAAAACATTAGAAATAAACAAAAAACTAACCTCAATAAACGTAACCTTATTTTAATCATCAGTGAAAGACGCAAAATGAAAATCAACGTCAGTTTTGCTTAAAAAAATACGGAAAATCACATTTTCATGCTTAACTAGGCTCTGTAGAGAAAAATGCTCTAAATAAAAGTTGTAGATCTTTTAATTTCCTATAACTTTCATTATATACACTTTTATCGTGAAAAGCATACTAAGGCCGAAATTGTAAAAAATCGATTTTTCACACGTTTTCGTGAGAAAAAAAAACAGAAAATCGCTAATTACTGCTAAATAAACAAATTTTAGAATAAAAGTTGTAGGATTGTAAATTCTCTTCATTTTTTATTATATTCTTTTTTGCGTTAAAATGCATATTAAAGCCGCTATCATAAAAAAAACAATTTTTTTTACGTGAAAACAGCCTGACCAAGAATTTCAGCAAACATGGCGCCAACCTTATGTTGTAGAGCATAAAAAATTTAGTAAACCAGGCGATTTAAAACAAACTAAAGATAAATGTATACATCTATGGCAGGATGACAAAAGTTGATTTGTCAATTTTCAATGTTAGTCTGATTATTGTCTGGATAATTTGGTTAAAGTGAATTCTAGATGGTGGCAAAGTTTGAAATGTCTATGCCCCATCGACCTACTGTAAGAGTACTCCGCCAATCCGTTTTCCAATCTCCACCGCCTTGAAATTTACGGGAACTTAAAGAACGGATATGTGAAGAATTGGCTCGAATTCCTACAACCACATTACAAAATGTGATGAATAACCTTCGTGCACAAGTTCAGGAATGTGTGCGACAAAACGGAGGACATCTTATGATATGATTTTCAAGTAATTTATAAAAAATTGTAAATATGTAAATATCTCACTCGTTATAATAATAACATTTTTAGCGTAATAAAATACAATTGATTAGGAAGCGAAACTGCAAATACTTTTGCCCGTGACCTTGGGATAATTTCAACAGAGCAGGGTTATGATATTGGCTGCGCCTGATAACACAACGGGTTCTTATAACAGCTGTGCTGCATTCTGAACATGAAATAAAAATCTGGTGTGAAACACTCACACAACTTTCTCTTCCCAATGCAAATAATTTAAACAATATAACCTAACTAGAAATAAACAAAAAAAAACTAACCTCAATAAACATAACCTTATTTTAATCATGAGTGAAAGACACAAAATGAAAATCAACCTCAGTTTGGCATTACAAATACGGCAAATCACTCTTTTACGCTAAACTAGGGTCTGTACAGAAAAATGCTCTAAATAAAAGTTGTACATCTTTTAATTTCTTATAAATCTGATTATATACACTTTTGTCATTAAATGCATACTAAGGCCAAAATCTTTAAAAAAATTGATTTTCACGTGTTTTCATGAGGAAAAAACAGAAAATCGCTAATTACCGCTAAACTAAGCATTATAAAAAAAGTTTAAAATAAAAGTTGTAGGATTTTAAATTCTCTTCATTTTTTATTATATAAATTTTTGCGCTAAAATGTACATTAAAGTCGCAATTTTAAAAAACAATTTTTTTACGTGAAAACAGCCTCAACAAGAATTTCAGCAAACATGGCGCCTACCCTATGTTGTAAAGCATAAAAGTTTAGTAAATGAGGCGATTTTTTAAAAAAAATTGTAGGACCAGTTTTTGAGAAAATTGCAAAAAAGTGAAAAATTACACGAATTAACTAGTACTACTTCCGGTGGACCGATTTTGATGAAAATGTACGTGTCGGGTCCGGTAGTGGTATATAACTTAACGAAACACGTGTAAGTAGGACTAAAATAAAGGTGACGCAGTTTAAAAAGGTTAGTGAAATTATTATATTAATTCATTATATGAAATAGAAATATTTCAAACTGCAGGATGCATTATAAAGATTTATTTTTATATAACTTAAGTTTCAAGTTTCAAGTTCGTACAATGTTCCGTTCTTGAGATATTTTGTATACACATACACACAGACCAATAGGTAAAAAGCAGTTGTGTGTGTGGGTGTGAGGGGGTCTGTTTAGGTGTAGGCCTATATGGTGGGTGAAGAGTGTATTTGTTGAAATCGACAAGAAAACAATACTTTCCTTCCTATATATTCATATACAGTCCAGCCTCTCTTAGTTTGCTCCTACTGTCAACAAATAATGACGTCACTGAGCATGCGCATTAAATTGAAATGTGTACACGCTGATTAAAACGTAACAACAAAATACTTTCAAAAGTATTTATATACAAAATACTTTTAAAAGTATTTTTCTAAATGAAATTGTTAAGCCTACATCATATCATGACTGATGTTTTAAGTACTTACAATTTAAAAAATAGTTAACTTAAAAGGAATACAACATCTGTAAAGTTGGATACTGTAGCATTTACCCTGTAGTAAGTGGCTTTTGTTTGTTGACAGAAGGAGGAGGAGGAGCAAACTAACAACGGGTGAACTGTAGGCAGAAGAAAGTGAAAACATGAATTGAGTTGAGATATGGTGAGAAGGGTGATAAGGGTGAGAAGGGTGATAAGGGGTGGTAGGTAGGGTGTAAGTTACCAGGTGCAGGAAGGCACTGTATATGTCCAGGGTGAGAATCTCCTTGCTGCTTGTTGCCGGCCGCATTGTTCTCCTGCTCTTCAAAGTACTCCTCCACATATGCGGGCAAATTGCCAGGATACGTGAAATCGGAACCAAAATTATCCCACAGTTCGTTTATCTGCGTTCCAAATTTTTTGCTCAGGTTTTCTGAAACAAAAAAAATCTGGTGTGAAACACTCACACAACTTTCTATTGCCAATGCAAATATTGAACAATATAACCTAACATTAGAAATAAACAAAAAGAACTAACTTCAATAAACATAACCTTATTTTAATCATGAGTGAAAAACACAAAATGAAAATCAACCTCAGTTTGACTTAAAAATACGGAAAAATTACTCTTTCACAATAAACTAGGCTCTATAGAGAAAAATGCTTGAAATAAAAGTTGTAGATCTTCTAATTTCCTATAAATTTTATTACATACATATTTGTCGTAAAATAGATACTAAGGCTGAAATCGTAAAAAAACAATTTCTCTCACATTTTTGTGAGAAAAAACAGAAAATTGCACGTGTAAATGCACCTATAGTTAATTTTCTTATCATATTATTTTTCGAATTTAGGAATCAATATTGGTTATGATTTCCTGAACAGCTAAACTTGTAGCTAATTATAATAAATGTTTTCTTGTAATTAGACGTTCACATGCAAAGTCCAGCCTTTTTAAGTTTGTTCCTACTGTCTACAAATGATGACGTCACTGAGCATGTACATTCTATAAAAATGAGTACACACTGATTACAAAGAAACAACAAAATACTTTTAAAAGTATTTGCATACAAAATACTTTCAAAAGTATTTTTATAAATGAAATTGTTAGGCCTACATCATATCATGACTGATGTTTTTAGTACTTTAAATACTTATAATTCAAAATATAGTTAACTTATTCTATTTCATATAATGAATTAATACAATAATTTCACTAACCTTCTTTTTAAACTGCGTCACCTTTATTTCAATTTTCACTTACACGTGTTTCGGTGGATCCACCATCATCAGAGTAAATAACATATAATTGAAACTAAAAACATTATTTATTAAAAATCTATAGAAGATGATATAGATTTTTAATAAATAATGTTTTTAGTTTCAATTATATGTTATTTACTCTGATGATGGTGGATCCACCGAAACACGTGTAAGTGAAAATTGAAATAAAGGTGACGCAGTTTAAAAAGAAGGTTAGTGAAATTATTGTATTAATTCATTATATGAAATAGAAATATTTAAAACTGCAGGATGCATTATAAAGATTTATTTTTGAATAGTTAACTTAATAGGAATACGACATCCATAAAGTTGTTGACAGTAGGAGTAAAGTTAGAACGGCTGAACTGTAGCTCTTTTAGCTGAGTGGTGAGCTACCAACTCTTTTATTTTGAATGACCACCACACCGAGCGTTTCTCTCCACGCAGAACGCTCCCTGCACAGAGCTGACTTGTACATCCCTTCCACGACTGAACCACTTTTCTGTAGTCACATCATATCAAGGGCTATCTAAATGCTGCATGGAAAGTATAAATATCGTATCAAACTGTGCCTCTGTTTGTGAGGGGGTCATTATTCTTTCATACTATACTACAACAACCCTGAGACAAGCAGTTGTAAAATATCATTGTACTGTACTCTTAACTATTTTGCTACGTGGGTACAAAACAAAGATAGACACACGACAAAAATTTGTTTGTGGAAAGGGATGCATGAACGTTCAGGTTGACGCACACGCAAACACAACGTGCGAAGGAGTGAGTGAAAGTCACCCTCAGCTCAACTCACAGTCTGTTTATTGAGATAGGTGAGGTGAGTGGTGTGCGTATTGTATAATCTACTAGCTCACTGCCACAGTTGTTCACCCCATCTCATCGTTCAATTGTACGGTGGCAGGCACGCTCTGTGCCATTCACTCAAGTGTGCGGAGTGGGGTGTGGGGTGTGCTAGCTCACCTATTTCACTGTGCCATCCCATGACTAAGTTGTTGACTGTGCACATCTCTGGCATACATACAGTTGAGCCGTTGTTAGTTTACTCCTACAGTAAACAAACAAAAGCCACCTACTACAGGGTGCACGCTAGAGTACACCACTTTACGGATATCATATTCCTATTAAGTTAACTATTTTTTAAATTATAAGTACTTAAAACATCAGTCATGATATGATGTAGGCCTAACTATTTCATTTATAAAAACACTTTTAAAAGTATTTTGTATTTAAATACTTTTGAAAGTAATTTGTTGTTACTTTTTAATCAGCGTGTACACATTTTGATATAATGCGCATGCTAAGTGACGTCATTAATTTTGTTTACATTAGGAGCTAACTAAGAGAGGCTGGATGCGCACAACTATGTGTTGATGCATATTACATCACATGGAGCCGAAATGTTGTTAACGATTTATCTGAAACCAGAAATTGTCAAATGATTCATTATTTATTTCAAGTATAATATAACGGGAAATTACAAATTAAATAGACACTTTTGGTAAATTACTCTAAAAAATTAAACTGGTGTATTTGAATGCAGTAAATGATATAGGTTTACAGCGAAATTTTTTCAAGTTTATGTTGGTACAATGTTTGAAAATGACACCTTATATTATAACAGTTAGTGCAAAGTTTAAATATCGGTAATAAAGTTTTAACGTAAAACGTTTTGTATGGAGTTGCAAGATTGTGTTGAAAATGCTAACGTCCTCTTTAATTGCTTAATTTTCAGTGATGAATGTATGTTTCACATTAAAGGAAAAGTTAATAGACATAATGTAAGAATATGAAGCAGAGAAAACCCAAGAGCAAGTTTACAACATACAAGCAATTCTTCTAAAGTGAATGTACTTTACGCAGTATCTCGTGAAGAGGTTTACAGGCAGTTATTTTTTTTTACAAAGTGTCTGTAACCAGAGTAATTTATCTGGACATGTTACCATGAATGGCTAATTCCTCAACTCCAGGAAGATAGTGACAACTTAATTTTTGTACAAGACAACTTAATTTTAACAACTTAATTACAACTTAATTTTTTGCCTCCATCCTGGATGGATTGGCCGTATAAATGAGGACAATATGGTCTACAAGCCTCCATGTTGGCCTCCTCCTCACAGTCCAGATTTAACGCCCTGCGACTACTTTTTATAGGGTCATGTAAATAACAAAGTTTTTGTACCACTCCTTCTTGTCAATATCGATGATTTAAAACAATGCATCACAAATGCTCTTGCTATAGTTGACTACCATATGCTACCGCATGTGTATGGGAAGAATTCGAAAACCGTGTTGATATCTGTTGTGTTACAAATGGTGCACACAGTGAATATTTATGAATAAAAACCTAATGAATTCTTGTACTGTTTGAGTCACAGCTCCCTCTGTGTAGTTGTTGTGGAATGGAGTGAGTGCGTTGTTGTAGTAGTGGGACAATGAATGAGTGTTAGTAGTGTTTGTTCCACAGCTATAGATGCATTTCTAGTGGTAGCATCTACTAACTAGACTAAAAACGTATTCAAATCATCCGGCGCATTAATTTAACAAATACCTTCCGGGTTATTAACTTGGTCCGATTCATAACATATAACTTACCATTTTATATCAAAACATGTAAATAAATAATTGTAATAAATACAAGCAAATATGTTAAATAGGGAAAGTTTGAAAAGGAATGTTTTGTATGAGAGTAATAGAACAATTGTTCTCCCATTCATTAGGATACCTCACCCGCACCCTACATGGAGCTGGGACTCAAGCAGTACATAATCATGTCCAGTTGAGCCACCGTTGTTAGTTTGCTCCTACTGTCAGTGTCAACAAACAAAAGCCACCTACTACAGGGTGCACGCTACACTCCGCCACTTTATGGATCTCGTATTCCTATTAAGTTAATTATTTTTTAAATTATAACTACTTAAAGTACTAAAAACATCAGTCATGATATGATGTAGGCCTAACAATTTCATTTATAAAAATACTTTCAAAAGTGTTTTGTTGTTACGTTTTTAATTAGCGTGTACACATATTGATATAATGCGCATGCTCAGTGACGTCATTATTTGTTTACATTAGGAGCAAACTAACAGAGGCTGGACTATAAGTACTCATCTTAACTTTTAAAAAATACATTTCCTATGAGCTATCAAAAATGTCTATTTACTTTGTAATCACCCGGTACATTGGTGTTTTTCAGAATGAGGGTTGTAGTCACGTAGGGCAAAGGATTTGAGTGAAAGACCCTCGTCCAAAGTCTTTCATGTCCCGACAGAAGATGACACAGACCATGAAATATTCATCGTCTGACTACTCAAAATATATATATATTTTTTTTATTCCAAATGTGTGTACATGCAATCTGTTCAATTGAGAACAATAAGCAATAAGATGACCCAATGAGATGAGGATGATGTGTATGACATGTAAATGAGGTGTACTATTGTACAGACTCAGGCCGACCATTTCTGAGAGAGTATGGTTAATTGAACCCCAACCATCAAAGTACAACGGTAATAACAAACAGTCAAATCCGTATAAAAGTAACTACCTTTACTAGGATTTCAACCAGGAACCTTTGTCTCCGAAAATCAGCTGTTAAACAGCTGATTTTGGCGACGACTTCACCTCTAGACCAACCCGGTGGGTCAAAAAATTTGTTAACAATTAAAACTAAACTTTGATTAAATAAGAGACTAGCATGCTTGGAGATACGTACGTAATTGAGGCCAAATATCGGTTAGACTGTTATTCCAGAGACTCATGTCGAATTCGTTGTCAGTCGGGAACAATACGGCTTCATGCAACGGTACACGAGGAGGCGGTTCTGCCGGTATCAACGGTAAGAACGCACAACAATGGTACGCGTACGATAACACTAGTGTCTGAATCCGAGGAAAACTTTCCGGTGGAGGAAAATCACGCAATCGAGGATTATTAAACGTCTTCAAATGCAGTAACCGATCGAGACCAGCTGTCGGCAGATTAGGAAACACATTGTTGCCCAAATTTCTGAAAAATAATAAGAAAAATCCTGTGTGAAACATTCGCACGACTTTCTCTTGCTAATGTAAATAATGTACAACAATATAATTTAACATTAGAAATAAACACCTCAAAAAACAACCTTATTCATGAGCAACTGAGTGAACACGGAAAATCACGTATTGCTGCTAAACTAGGCTCTGTAGAGAAAAATGCTTCAAAATAAAAATTGTAGATCTTAAAATTTCCTATAAATTTATTTATTTTTTTTTGTAATTTTTAATGTGTGTACGTTGCAATCTGTTCAATGGAGAACAATAAGCAACCCCATGACCCAATCAGATGAGGATGATATGTATGGCGTGTAGTCTTGTTCAGACTCAGGTTGACCATTCCTAAGTGAGTATGGTTAATTGAACCCCAACCATCAAAGTACACCGGTAACCACTGTCTAGCATTCAAATCCGTATAAAAGCAGAACTACCTCCACTAGAAACCTTTGTCTCCGAAAATTAGCTGTTAAACAGCTGATTTTTAAGACGACTTTACCTCTAGACCAACTCGGTGGATTATAAATTTGATGCATTTTTGTCATAAAAAATACGGCCGAAATCTTAAAAAATCTATTATTTTCTACAGATTTTCATGAAAAAAAAGAAAACTAAGCATTATCAGAAGAAATGTTTAAAATAAAAGTTGCAGATTTCTGAATTGTCTACAACTTTTATTATATACTATTTTACGCTAAAATGCATATTAAGGCTGCAATCTTAAAAAAGCCATTTTTTTTGTTGAACATTGAAATTTTGTTTAAAATTGTTTTGCCTAACATACATAATCACCTGAAAAATGTAGAGAGAGAGAGAACTGTAAGCAATTTAAGCTGGTTAAATAGTGGTGTGGATGAGGTTAGCTGGTTAGCTCCCACCATACACCTAATAGCTTTCTTTTGAATTTTAAAAACCCTATTCATATTACCCATGCTAGAATTACCCCATACTAAGATACCATAACGGATATAAGACAGAATGAGGCCATGATAAGCTGCCATTAGTAATGTTTTATCATTTAATCTGGGGATTTGTTTTAGTGCAAATACCCCAGATGATATTTTACTACAAACTTGATTGGTATAGAAGTGCCAAGACAAAGATCTATCTAGAGATACTTGTAGGAACTTCACTGTTTCTACATGCTCTAAACTATTATTATGAATAAATACATCAACTTCTCTACTTTCTTTAAGGTTATGTTTATTTTTAAACTGCAAGTACTGACAGTTTTTCCCATTAACTGTTAATAACATTTGATTCAAGAACTGTACTACGGACTCTATGTTAACATGTGTATTTCCTTCAAGAGCATCTATCTACTAGTAAACTGTTACTGATTACTGAAGTATCATCAGCAAACAACAAAGCTCTGCCATTAGGCATGACTTGTGGTAGCCTATTAATTAATTAACAGAATTGGACCTAAAACTGACCCTTGTGGAATGCTTGCTTTGACTTCAAGCTTTTTAGTTACAACCTTTGTAAGTTTCCCTCTAACAACCCTAGTTAACTCCACACACTGTAATCTATTAATAAGGTAAGATTGAAACCATTCAATTCTACATCCCTAACGCCTAATGACTCTAGTGTTTTCAATAAAATTTCATGATCAACACAATCAAAAGCTTTACTCAGATCCAGAAACACTGCCAATGCTTTCTCCCCGGCGTCCAATATATCAACTACTTGCTCCACAAGTGAAATAATTGCAGTTTTAGTTGATCTACCTTTTTGGAAACCATGCTGATCCTGTGAGATGATTAGGTTTTCAATCAAGAAACTGATTAACCTAATAAATACTACCTTTTCAAAAATTTTACTGATTGTGTTTAAAATACTTATGGGCCTATAATTTACAACTAACTGGCTATCTCCATTCTTAAATATAGGCAATATTTTAGCCTCCTTCAGTTTATTTGGAAATATACATGCTTCAAGTGAGAAGTTAATTAAATGAAGGAGAGAAGTAATTAAAAAAATGTTTACATTCTTTAACAATTATACTAGAAATCCCATCTAACCCGCATGTTTTCTTACTTTTCAAACTATCAATAACTGATTCTAATTCCTCCCTTGAAACCAGGCTAAATAGGAATCAATTTACTACGTTATCTTTTGGATCATAACATCCCCCCCCCCACTGTTTCACCAATCTGTTGTTTACGTTTTAAAGCTACTTCCTGATAATATTTGTTGAAATAATTACAAATTTCTACACCATTCTCAATAAAATAAATCTTTAAAATGCATCCTGCAGTTTGAAATTAATTCTATTTTATATAATAATTTCACTATTCGTCTTTTTAAACTGCGTCACCTTTATTTTTATTCTTACTTACATGTGTTTCGGTGGATCCACCATCATCAGAGTAAATAACATAATTAAAACTAAAAAAATTTTTATCTCACTTATTTAAAATTTATAGAAGATGATACATCTTCAGTCATTTGTATATCATCTATTTGTATATCATCTTCTATAAATTTTAAATAAGTGAGAAAAAAGTTTTTTAGTTTCAATTATTTTATTTACTCTGATGATGGTGGATCCACCGAAACATGTGTAAGTAAAAAGAAAAGTTGACGCAGTTTAACAAGAAGGTTAGTGAAATTATTATGTAAATTCATTAGTATATAAAAAAAAAAAAAAAAAAATTCTTAATAAGTTCATTATTTTTGTTAACAATATGTGGGGTATGTCAGTAAAACTTTTGTTGCTAACTACACCTCGATTCTTATTTATTATTTCCCAATTTATTATAGTACAGGGAGATGTTTTTTTTTTGTTAGTAGCAATACACACGTCATGTAATCTGTGTCAAGTGTGTAACAGTAATGAGGGTTCCACAGCCACATAAACTAAAGCAAATGAACAGCATAATTTTTTTTTTCATCCTGGAGACTTCAAAGGGAGTATAGGACATGTCAAAATAAAACAGATAAACTGAAAGTTTATCACCAATGATAAATTCATCATTTACCACTAAAAATTTGTTTTTGCTACTGCTTACTTCAGTAGGCTTGTCATGAACCCTATTGAATCAAATATCACACACAATGAAAAAATAAATAAATAAATAAATAAAAAAATATATAAATAAAAAAATCAATGAAGAAAAAATATGAAAATGAACTTACAAGTCTTCCAATTGAGTGAAAGCAAGGAATGCATCCGAGTGAATATTGCTGATTTTATTGCTTTCCAAATCCCTGAAAAATTAAAACCATCATTTTATTAATTTTAAATTGCTAGAGTAATACCTGCCCATTACAGACAGGTGGAGTGTCAAATTATTTACACTCAATCTGTTAGTTGCAGGGCTAAAATAAATAGTTGTGTTTCTTGTCACATGGTCACCCAATTAAATGAGTGAATCATTTAATAAGAGAAGAGGTAGAGGTGTGTTAGGTGACACTAATCGCAGTTATCTCCTCTCAAAGTAATGAATTTCATTATACAGTTGGATTATGTGGTGAATGAAGTGAAGATGTCATTTGCAGAGTGGAAAATATGTGCTTTTCAGAGGGCCCGGCATGCTGATAAGTTTACTTTTCCACTGAGTGAGTTGTGGCAATGGTAAACCACCTCACTCCTCCCTTTACTTAGTGAAACCTCTACACGTTCAAACCAGCCTACAGGCTCATCACCTAGACAACAACAGAGTAATACGTACAATACAAACGGTGAACTTCACCAATCGTCACACAATTCTTTAACAGGTTGACTCCCATGAGACACTCACCCATGTCTCTCACCAGATCTGTAAAATTTACTCTAGAGAGACTGATCCATCCGTCTCTCATGTATAGATACTCAAGTTACAAGATTGCTTTTTGTGTATGGATGGGCTGTGAGGAATGGAAGTGTAAACATGACAGTGCTGCCAACCTCAACAGTAAGACACTACTCGTACATTTCACTACCGTGCAGTTACTACGTACATTTTGTAAGCTGTGGTTTAATTCGAGATAATTTTCTTCATAAACCTTATAAGAAATAAATTTGACCAGTAATACTGCCTATAGCTTAATAATTAAGCTAACGGGTGTTTCAAAAAGGACGCACTTCCAAGTTTAAGGGTTAATATTTTCTGCTTAGGGAATATTTTTTTCCCCCAAATAACAGTTGGCACTACCGTACTCATTGTTGACCAATGTGTATTACTGACATGTACTAGTGCTATCCCGGTATTCATTTGTGTCTGTATAAGTTCAAACATGGTTTTTTCAAAGGATGAACGTGTTTTTATTATTGAAAGTTATTGCGCATATAAATCTTACGAACGAGTGAAAGACGAGTTCCAGTTAAAATTTCCCGATTCTGAAGTACCTAATAACACCACAATATTGTGTCCGATTAATAAATTTCGTGAGGCTGGCAGTGCACAGGATCGGAAAAGCACAGGTCGACCATCAGTGTTAACAGAACAAGTTTAGGACGATGTGAAACAACGTTTGACTACCTCACCTGGCAAATCACTTAGAAAGTTATCTTCACAGGCTGGATTATCACTATCTTCCGCTTTAAGGGCTACAAAAAAATTAAATCTGCATCCTTACCGCATCGGTGTCGTTCATGAACTGAAAGAAGTTGACCGTGGGAAACGTATACAGTATTGTCGTTGGATACGTTCTCTTGTTAATGACAACGGTGTTGAAATATTGGATCGTGTTTATTTCAGTGACGAAGCATGGTTCCACTTGGATGGTTACATCAACAGCCAAAACTGCTGAATATGGAGCGCTCATAATCCTCACACATTTCATGAACGTCCACTACATGCACGTAAAATTGGTGTTTGGTGTGCGATCTCCCGGCATCGTATTGTTAGGCCTTTATTTTTTGACACATCTATAGATGGTGTGGTGTACCGCAACTTAATTGAACAGTTTATAGTGTTGTTAGAATTACATGATCGAGATTGTTGGTTTCAGCAGGATAACGCAACGTGCCGTATTTCTACTGAAACGCTGAATATGTTACGAGAATTTTTTGGCCATCGTGTGACATCAAAAGGATTGTGGCCACCGAGATCCCCAGATCTTACTCCTGCGGATTTTTTTCTTTGGGTGAATTTAAAGAGTAAGGCTTTTAAAAACAATCCTCATACAATTGAAGAATTGAAGGCTAATATTGAAAGTGAGATTACAAACATTAATGAGCAAACACTACGAAAAGTGGCTGCAAATGTTATGAAACGTGTCCGAACTTGCATTACAAGCGGAGGAAGTCATTTTGAACATTTATTGTGAAGTTTTAAAGGTAATCTGAATGTTATAAAGGTAATAATTTCATACCGTATAATTTGTAATTACTTAATGTAATAAATTAGTGTTCTCAAACTTCAAAGTGTGTCTTTTTTGAAACACCCGTTAGTTTATTATTGCATTATTAATCATATTTTAATAATATTATATAATAAAACATTATTTTATCTTTTAATTTTTTAGGTTTTCATATTACAGTATTTTTTGCATTGTGAAAGTTGACTCTGGTCTGCGCCACTGTGTAGACAACTGGTAATCAAGTTTATCACTCGCCAAACAACTGCTTGATAGAGAGACGCATCATCGATAAAGATATGTAGTTTTTTTTGAAAAATAACCAGATAAATTATTTATAAAATACATATATTTCATAGAAATACAAGTAAAATTTCAGCAAAACACAAATGAGTCTTTCACAGTAAATTTGATTTTTTTACTCATGAGTACCTGATCAGTCTCTCACCTAAAAAACAGCACCAAAAAATTTTAAGCCTTACAATATTCTAGACTTGAAAGAAAATTAATTAAAATAACCAAAGGAACCATGAATTAGGTTTGCGGTTTTTAAGCAAAATTGCAAAAATTGCCTCGCGAGTTAACATGCTCTCACTATGCGTGTTCACCACCAGCGACCTGCGACCTGCGACCAGCGTTCACTCTCCGCTTACCCTAACAATGTGGGGTGGGGGGGGGGGTGTTACTGAGTAATGGAAGTTATAGTATTTGGGAATTACCATAGCTTACATTGTTTGTAAATTGTACATTTTACAATGATACACTCTCTAGAGTCTTCAGTAATCAGTAACAGTTTACTGGTAGATGCTCTTGAAGTAAATACACATGTTAACATAGAGTCCGTAGTACAGTTCTTCAATCAAATGTTATTAACAGTTAATGGGAAAAAGTGTCAGTACTTGCAGTTTAAAAATAAACATAACGTTAAAGAAAGTAGAGAAGTGGATGTATTTATTCATAATAATAGTTTAGAGCATGTAGAAACAGTGAAGTTCCTACAAGTATCTCTAGATAGATCTTTGTCTTGGCACTTCTATACCAATCAAGTTTGTAGTAAAATATCATCTGGGGTATTTGCACTAAAACAAATCCCCAGATTAAATGATAAAAATTACTAATGGCAGCTTATCATGGCCTCATTCTGTCTTATATCCGTTATGGTATCTTAGTATGGGGTAATTCTAGCATGGGTAATATGAATAGGGTTTTTAAAATTCAAAACAAAGCTATAAGGTGTATGGTGGGAGCTAACCAGCTAACCTCATGCAAGCCACTATTTAAGGAGCTTAAATTGCTTACAGTTCCCTCCCTCTACATTTTTGAGCTGATTATGTATGTTAGGCAAAATAATTTTATGCAGAATTTCAATGTTCACAACCATAACACGAGAAACAGGAATGATTATTATGTGGCTAATCACTCCACTAAATTGTTTGAACAAAATCCTCCTACTTATGCAGGGAGAAAATTCATGAATAAATTACCCCAATTTTTAAATTGTTGTGAGGATTTGAATTCCTTTAAAAAAAATCTGAAAAATTACTTGATCGGTGAAACATTTAATAGCGTACAAGAATTTCTTTGTTGATAGTAGTGATACATTGTGTGTGATTCTTAAGTATATGTATTTCACGTGTTATATCTGACGACATGTCCTATACTACTCCTGGAGTCTCCAGGGCGCAAAAAAAAAAAAAAAGGAATATTATCACAAGATCAAGTCGAGGTAGTAATTTTATGTAAAATCAGTTTGTGGAGGTGGAGAGAATACTTACAAGACTTGTAGCCTGGTGAGCCCATGGAATGCATCCCTCGGTATGTTAGCTATAGAATTATGTGACAGCAACAGATCATGTAATTGGTTCAAACCTTTAAACAACTTCCCTTCTAACGATGTTATACGATTGCCAGCTAGATCTCTGCAATAAAACAAACTAATTATTACAAATACGTGACAAGATATCCGTTTCATTATTTAAATTTAACCATTCGCATTTTGGTAGACTCCATTCTCAGCTGACAATCTACAAGGGTAAGTCAATTATTTAGTTATATGACCTACCGGGTTGGTCTAGAGGTAAATTCGTCGCCAAAATCAGCTGTTTGGAGACAAAGGTTCCTGGTTCAAATCCTAGTAAAGGTAGTTACTTTTATAAGGATTTGAATGGTAGACAGTGGTTGTTGGTGTACTTTGATGGTTGGGGTTTAATTAACCATACTCTCTCAGGAATGGACGGCCTGGGTCTGTACAAGACTACACTTCATTTATATGTCACACACATCATCCTCATCTCATTGGGTTATGGGGTTGCTTATTGTTCTCAATTGAACAGATTGCAACGTACACAAATTAGAAATAAGTTGTTCTTTTTTAGTTGTTTTTGTTTATGTTGGCAGTACTGTCGTTTTGCGGTGATAACGAATGCTTTGTTTATTTGTGGTTATAGCCAATGTATGCAAGTTTCAAGCTGCTAGGTTAGTTTCGTTATCACTGTCGTGCTGTTAATCATGGCTGCTTCACTTTCTATTTGCACCAAAGAAGAGCAACGTTCAGTGATCCGTTTTTTGTGGTCGGAAGGTGTACCAGGGGCCAAAATTCATAAAAGACTTTCGGTTTAGTACGGGAACAGTGTTTTCCCACAACGGAATATCTACGAATAGATTGAAAAATTCAAAAATGGTCGCACAAGTGTTACGCACAATGAAGGAGCCGGACGACCGTTTACCGCTGCAGATGAAGAAAACATTGAGCGTTCATGTGAAATGATTCTGTTAGACAAACGAGTAACAATTGACCAAGTGGCACATTGTCTGGAAATTAGCCACGGTTCTGCCTACGAAATCATTTACAACACACTTGGGTTTCATAAAGTTTGTGCAAGATTTACCTAGGACGAAGCATTGAAAGAATCGGTGCATTCCTGGCTCACATTTTCACCAAAAACCTTCTTTTATGAAGGCATCAGGAAACTTGAACAACGATGGACCAAGTGCTTTGAAAAGCAAGGGGACTATGTGGCAAAATGATGTACTTGTAAAGTTTCCTGTTTGATTAGAATAAAATTTTATAACTACATTGCAGATAATAAGTGTCTTACCCTCGTACAATAATAATAATAATAATAAAAATCTGGTGTAAAACAATCACACAACTTTCTCTTGCCAATGAAAATAATGAAAATCAACCTCAGTTTGGCTTAAAAATATGGAAAATCAGTCTTTCACGCTTACCTAGGCTCTGTAGAGAAAAATGCTTTAAATAAAAGTTGTAGATCTTTTTATTTTCAATAAAATTGATTATATACACTTTTGTCGTAAAATGCATACTAAGGCCGAAATTCTAAAACAAATCGATTGTTCACACGTTTTCATGAGAAAAAAAAACAGAAAATCGATAATTACTGCTAAACTAAGAATTATACGAAAAAATGTTTCAAATAAAAGTTGTAGAATTTTAAATTCTCTACATTTCTTATTATATAAATTTTTGCGCTTAAATGCTTATTAAAGCCGCAATCTTAAAAAAGCAATTTTTTACGTGAAAACGGCCTCACCAAGAATTTCAGCTAACATGGCGCCTACCCTATCTTGTAGAGCATAAAAAATTTAGTAACTGAGGCGATTTTAAAAAAAATCGTTGTACCAGTTTATGAGAAAATCGCAAAAAAGTGAAAAATTACACAAATAAACTACTACTTTCGATTGACCGATTTTAATAAAAATATTCGTGTCGGGTCTGGTAGGGGTATGTAACTTAAGTTTCAAGTTTCTACGATGTTCTGTTCTAGAGATATTCTGTTCACTCACTCCCACACATGCACACACACACACGTGCATGCACACATACGCGTGCATGCACACACACGCGTGCATGCACACACACACACACGCACGCACACACACACACACGCACGCGCGCGCGCGCACACACACACACACACACACACACACAAACACACACACACACACACACACACACACACACAGACCAATAGGTAAAAAGCAGTTGTGTGTGTGTGGGTGTGAGGGTGTCTGTTTAGGTGTATATTCCGGTGAAGAGTGTATTTGTTAAAATCGACATGAAAACAATACTGCCCTTCCTAGATATATTCATATAGGCAAGAGAAAGTAAAAATTGTCAAGCAACCAGTGTTCAAGAAATGAAATAAAAACGACAAGTCACGGCAGATCATTTTACTAAGAAATAGGAGGAAAAGTTTAACTTGCTAAATTGAGCTTGTGAGAAAAAATGTTTACACGACAAATGTAACTCGATTGATCATGTGGTTAACTGATAATGACCGAATGATGTTAGCAATGATCTGATGATGAGAGAGAGTAAGAGAGAGAGTCAATGACAAATGAAACAGATTACTTACAGCACTCTTAGATCCCTGCAACCAGCCAGGTCGGGCACTTTGCTTAAATTGTTCGACTTCACATCTCTGAAACAATTATTAAAAACAAACACACAATAATTACACACTCGGTAGAAACTTAATGATTTGCCACCCTGAGGATCAAGGTTTTCTTAACCACATACAGTATTCAGATGAAGTAAAGTCCCCTAGCCGTGGGAGTGAGAGAATGAATGCATAACGCTCTCACTCGCACAACCCATACGGGCCTACCTAATAACATTGTCGTATAATTTTACTATGCCTATAACAGACAGGTGGAGTGTCAAATTATTTACACTCAATCTGTTAGTTTCAGGGCTAAAATAAATAAATAGTTATGTTTCTTATCACATGGTCACCCAATTAAATGAGTAAATCATTTAATAAGAGAAGAGGTAGAGGTGTATTGTGACACTAATCACAGTTATCTCCTCTCAAAGTAATGAACTACATTATACAGTTGGATTGTGTGGTGAATGAAGTGAAAGTGTCATTTGCAGAGTGGAAAATATGTGCTTTTCAGAGGGCCCGGCATGCTGATAAGTTTACTTTTCCACTGAGTGAGTGATGACAATGGTAAACACCATTTCAGGCAACGGTAAACCACCTCACTCCTCGTTTTACTTAGTAAAACCTCTACACGTTCAAACCAGCCTACAGGCTGATGACCTAAACAACAACATAATTTTACTAATTGTTGTGAGCAAGCATTTATGCATGCAGTAAACTAACAACCAAGATAACGACTGTAGTATGTTTTCACATTTGGATTATAACGGTAAAGACCTTTGGGTGCATGCATAGTTATGCCACATATCTCCCTCTCACTCGCCCAACTATGGGACAAATGTCCAAAGGGAATGTAGCATTTGTGAAGAGTTTATAAGTTTCTATTTCATATAATGAATTAATATAATAATTTCACCGACCTTCTTTTAAAACTGCGTCACCTTTATTTTAATTCTTACTTACACGTGTTTCAGTGGGTGGATCCACTATCATCAGAGTAAATAAAAAATAGAAACTAAAATTTTTTTTATCTCATTTATTTAAAATTTACAGAAGATGATACATCTTCAGTCACTTGTATAAAACTGATTTAAAATTAATTTATAAATTATAAATTTATAAATTTATTATTTATAAATTTATAAATTATAAATTTATAAATTTATTATTTATAAATTTATAAATTATAAATTTATAAATTTATTATTTATTTATTTATTTAAAATTTACAGAAGATGATACATCTTCAGTCACTTGTATAAAACTGATTTAAAATTAATTTATAAATTATAAATTAATTTTAAATCAGTTTTATACAAGTGACTGAAGATGTATCATCTTCTGTAAATTTTAAATAAGTGAGATAAAAAAAATTTTTAGTTTCAATTTTTCATTTACTCTGATGATGGTGGATCCACCGAAACACGTGTAAGTAAGAATAAAAATAAAGGTGACGCAGTTTTAAAAGAAGGTCGGTGAAATTATTATATTAATTCATTATATGAAATAGAAATAATTTCAAATTGCAAGATGCATTATAAAGATTTATTTTTGAATGAAGTTTATAAGTTAATTTAATATGATGAGTAGATATAGATAGTGCTTCAATTGCACATTCACCAACCAACCACTAAAGATACTTTAGTAATCAAGAGATTGCCTTTTGCATATGGATGGGTCGTGACAAACGGAACAGAGAATTTGACAAGGCTGCCAACTTCAACAGTGAGACACTACTCGTACATTTCACTACCGTACTGCCAGTTCTTAAGCTTTGTGCAGCTGAGAGGTATGCATTACGTCACTACTACTGTGAGAGATTGCATTAGTAGTAGTAATGTTTTACTTGTAATACTATGTTTGTAGTAGTCACGCACGGGTACTATCCAAACTATAGTCCAGCCTCACTTATTAGTTAGCTCCTAATGTAAACAAATAATGACGTCACTGAGCATGCGCTTTGTATCAAAATACGTACATGCTGATTAAAAAGTAACAAAATATTTTTAAAAGTATTATTATAAATGAAATTGTTAGGCCTACATAATATCATGACTGATGTTTTAAGTAGTTATAATTTAAAAGATAGTTAACTTAATAGGAGGAGGAATAGGATAGTTGTAAAGTGGTGGAGTGTAGCGTGCACCCTGTAGTAGTTGGTGGCTTTGGTTTGTTGACAGACACTAGGAGGAGGAGGAGGAGGAGCAAACTAACAACGGTGGCTCAACTGTACATAATAATATTCTGGTTTGTCGTTTACAGTGAATAGTGAAAACAACACTGACGTGTGTCACCCCACTAGGAGGCAGCCTACTGCCTACCGAATACCAATCAGATGATTAGTAGAGTATTATGTCGTAACAGCAGTCTGGTACTTTGTCTGTCCCCTCCCCTTCATCCCCCACCTGCAAAAAGCTTAGATTCATACAGTACAGTTTCTACATACATTTTGTAAGCTGTGGATAATTTCGAGAAAATGTTTTCTTTATAAACCTTATAATGTGACATGTAATATTGCCTACAGCTTGATTACATGACTAGAAATGTTTGATTTACTGTAATTACCAGCTGCTACCTTATTCCATTGGAACAAAATTTTCTATGAATGAATCACCTTGTTTACTATCGCTGTCACTGTCACCAGCGGGCGTCTTCACTATCAGTCTCACTAGTATCTACCTAAAACCGCTTCCTTTTTTTACCACGTGTCAACAAAACTGTTGAAGAATAGTTTCTTCACGTCTTTAATTTCCATCTTAATTATTCAAATTGTGGAAAGAGAAACATCGCAGTAGTTCGCCGCTCGCTCATGGCTTTTGTTAAGAGGCACGGATACGCATTTTTGTTTAGCTTCAACTTCACAACATTTTTTTACATTGCATATTAGATTTTGTTCAGCCAATGTGAATTGTGAATAGTTCAACCACGTTTTCGAGAAACCGACTTTTTTGTTTATGGCAACAAACAGTATATTCATACAGTTAACCTACAAAAGGTTCCGTGATATCACAGCTGTATATGCTCTGGGTATAATATAAGTTGTTACGTTTGTTGTACTGAAATCAAAGCAGTTGTGTATGCGCACTGATGGTGTTCTCCCTTTACCCCTCGTTGCAAAGAAAGGCAAACTCATGACTCAAGTGACTCAAGTGACTCATACATGCTCACTTTTTACTTATCAATAGTTACAGTATTACAATAAGTGTCTCATTTACACAATTTACCCACCATTTGTCACCATGAGTCAGCTGTTTAACAGCTGATTTTTGGAGATGAAGGTTCCGTCAGATTATAATACAGTCGAACTCGCTTATAGCGTCATTGAAGGGACAGATTAAATTTTACCGTTATATCCGAGTGATGTTATAATAAAGTTAGCTCTTGTGTCAAAGTAAATCGAACTAAACTAAGACTATTTCGTATACATTACTACTAATTTACGTAATGAGCTAAACGGTTTTTATTTGCGATTTTTAAATCATAATACCCTAATAAAATAGATTAATAACCACTCTGTGTAAGTAGGTAGACTTTATTATGTATTAAAATACGGAAACCAAAATACATATTTGTATGTACATAAACTACATAATGGTACGTTATCTACTTTATTGGAAGAAATCAGTGATTTTCTTTTGAACTCCTCGTTCTGCGAAATAAATCCTCTCCGTAATGTCTCTCGGTGTCGGTGAAATCTGAAAAAAGTTTAAGCCGCTAGCATTGCCTCCTGCAATGTTGGCGTGACGGTGTCCTCTTCATCTTCTTCTTGCTCAGTCGCTTCCTCAGTATTAGAAATTTTCTTAAATGTGGATAGTCTGATGTGAAAGTTAGGTACAGTGCTACTGTGTCACATGTCACGTAGAGGGTGCAGTCCCAAAACTGACCTTGACGTAGATCAATCAGTAGTTATAGACACACATATGAACAGCTTAACAAAATCATTTTAATCCCTTCGCACAAGCGAACACTATTCACAAGTAGACTATTGTACTATATTACTGTATACTGTTTTTTTCTTTTTCAAATAATTTACTGATAAATTATGGCAAGTTCACAATCGTTGTACGTGAAGTAAAAAATGATTTCATCGGAAAAATTTTGACGCAACAACCAAGTTAATGACGTTAAAACAGGGGTTTTCAGATAGAAGTTTGACGCAACGCCTATAAAAATGACGTTAAGTCCGAGTTGACGTAAAGTCCGAGGCCGTTAAAACCGGGTTCAACTGTACTAGACAGTGGTTATTGGTGTACTTTGATGGTTGCGGTTCAATTAACCATACTCTCTCAGGGATGGTTGGCCTGGGTCTGTACAAAAGTACATCTGATTGGGTGCTCATTCAGTTGATTATTGTTCTTAATTGAACAGATTGCAACTTACACATAGTATAGTTGGAAGCTGACTTGTTTGCTAGTGCGGGATGAAGGGCAAGGGAGGGAGGGAGGGACTGTTGACAGTGAGACGTGATGTTGTCATAGCAACGGTTGTTTTAAATCTACATGGACACGTGTCTATTGTACATTCTGAAATTCGTCGTTATCCGCAGGGGTTACGTTCTGGAGGGTTACCGCGGATAATGATATCTTATATGTACAAAAAGATGGGGGTTAGGTTCTAAAGGTAGTTGTTTTAAGTATTCAATAGTTTTAGCAACATTTTACCATTATTATAATCTATGAATATTTAATAAATACAGTATAATATAGGCATAAAAAATTTCAGTTGCTTTAAAATAGCTAGTTATGGCTGTTTGTTTCTTCTTTTTTTCAAACTCCTTGTGGACTTCTTCGTATGGTATCATCAGCTCCTGAGACCTCTTTTGAATTGATGGGCCCTCATCCGTCTCCAACACGTAATCAGCGAGCTGTGTTGCCATGCTGAGGATCTTGTTGATGGTTTGTGAAGAAATGCTTGACTTTGTTTCAGGATCGTCGAACAAACAAAGAACTGTACTTACGTACGAAAAAGTTAGACTGACACATGGAGGAAAACGTAGGGAGAATTACAGTATGGTGGTGGTGGTGGGGCCCAGTAACCAGTGACTGGCTCACTCACTACGTACATTACGCGGAAATCTAGCTTGGCTCATGACGGCTGTCACCATACTAGTACTAGACTCAACATGATACGGATGCTCAAACATTTATTCAAACACAACCAAGTACGGTGTACACAAGGTGAGAAAATGAATGCATTTTAAGTTTTTAGGCCCACGGACACCAAGGGGTTACTGTACTTGTCTATTTTCAACATGTTTTGCTGCATAGGCCTAGCCACGGACCTGTAATGCTCGTTTCGCCCATCTAGCCACACTTGCGCTTCTCACTCCAACAGAGAGGAGACATTTAAATGGGCACCCATCTTTTCATTGTTAATCTAGGGGGGGGGGTCCAGGCAGCAACTGACCCTGGAGCTTCAAGGCCAAGGGGAAAATTGGCCCCTCACAAGGTGCATAGCTCTCCGGTGTGGCAGTTCCTTGACGGAGTAGCTTCCTTCTACCATATAGGCTAAGCGAGTTATCCTAAATAGATCTAATTCTGTGGTGCCGATCACTAAATTTGTTCCCAGCCGGGAACAAATTAATGGTGTTGAGCACTTGCTGGTACAAATATATTATGGCGACATGTCCTAACTAAATTTTTAATTTTAATTTATATTGTTACAACTCATTGTAGTAAAGTAAAATTGTAAATTTTAATTTAATTAATTCACACATTGTCACTGCCACCCCTTCTAATTAATCATTTACTGTGTTGCCGGCTTTAATACATCTTCCGGCCTTTGATGGCATAGCGACAAACCTTTCAGCTGCACACCACAAAGGCCTTTGTCATCAAGGCCAAGCCAGTAGTCGCCCTCTATCACAGCGCTCCTGGCAGCTATATAAAGAGCGCTGCACTGAGCAGAAATTCAATTCCGATCAAGACACCGAGGGATTCACTACCGATCCGGACAACGACAAGACGTCTACCACGGCACACAACTGCCGGACTCCAGCGCAAGAGAGAAGATGATGCTTCCGCTCGCCGTCCCGTCACCATAGGCCGTCATCGCCCGCTGATGCAAGCGATGCCCACAGCGGTCCCTCGACCAAGCCTTATGCCCACCGGACCCGACGAAGCAGCCATTGATGCACTACTGCGAGGGAACAAGATGACGTCTCCGCTGGACGACGACACGCCATGTCGCCCAACTCCTCGACTGCCACGATGACTACCGCTTGAACGGCCCTTTTCAGGGCCACCAAATTAATAAGGTTCGCCACTTAATGTCGCCATCCGGTGACAACATATTATTTATTTAACAAAAAAATCTGCAGTGAAACACTCACACAACTTTATTGTGTGCAACTCGTGTACCTGAGAAAACATACGTATTTTAAGTTTTTAGGCGTACGGACAAAGTTCACGGATAGGCTACCAAGCGATTACTGTATAATTATGAAACTGATAAGTCGTTTGCCGATCACTCAACTAATTTGCATCAGGTTCAAAATTAACAGCCGTTGAAATGAAAACAAAAACCAAAGCTACAGTAGTCTGATGGAATACTCACAAGCTTTTCAGCCGAGGACATGTAGAACATAACGTGTTAGGAACTGAGTAGAGGCTGGCCCTGTCCAATCGCAGGATTTCTAACGCAGTCGTTCCATTTAGGCTGGGAAATTCAGTCAAGTCTCTTGCTTCAGACAAAATCCTGTCAACATGCAAACCGCTTTAATTAATCATTTCACCAATTATCAATATCTCCTTTACAAACATTTAAAAATCATGTGACATTTATGGAAAATAAATAAATAAACTTTATTGTTGTTTAGGTCAACAGCCGAAAGGCTGGTTTGAACCTCTAGAGGTTTTACTAAGTAAAAAAGAGAAGTGAGGTGGTTTACCATTGCCACAACTCACTGAGTGGAAAAGTATGTTTATCAGCATGCCGGGCCCTCTGCAAAGCACATATTTTCCACTCTGCAAATGACACCTTCACTTCATTCACCACAGAATCTGGCTGTAAAATGAAATTCATTACTTTGAGAGAAGATAACTGTGATTAGTGTCACAGTACACCTCTACCTCTTCTGTTCTTTAATAGTTCATTCATATACGTAATTGGCTGACTATGTGATAAGAAACAGAATTATTTTTTGTAGCCGCCCTGGAACCAACACAACAGATCGAGTGCAATTATTAATTTGCACACTCCACCTGCCCGTTATTGGCAGAAGTCACATAAAATGATATTCATTACAATGTGACAAGATAAGGAACTGCAAGTAGGCCTATATAGGCTACTATTGCACAAAATCTGGTGTGAAACACTCACGCAACTTTCTCTTGCCAATGAAAATAATTAACAATAAACCTAACATTAGTAATAAAACATTAGAAATAAACAAAAAAAACTAACCTCAATAAACATAACCTAATTTTTATCATCAGTGAAAGACGCAAAATGAAAATCAACCTCAATTTGGCTTAAAAATACGGAAAATCACTCTTTCACGCTAAATTAGGTTCTGTAGAGAAAAATGCTTTAAATAAAAGTTGTAGATGTTTTAATTTCCTATAAATTTGATTATATACACTTTTGTCGTTAAATGCATACTAAGGGCGAAATCTTACAAAAATCAATTTTTTACAAATTTTTGAGAGAAAAAAACATACCATCGTTAATTACCGCTAAACTAAGGGTTAAACAAAAAAATATTCGAAATATAAGTTGTAGGATTATAAATTCTCTACAACTTTTGCGTTAAAATGCATATTAAGGTCGCAATCTTAAAAAAACAATTTTTTATGAGAAAAATGCCTCACCAAGAATTTCAGCAAACATGGTGCCTACCCTATCTTGTAGACCATAAAAAATTTAGGAACCAGGCGATTTTTAAAAAAATCATAGGACCAGATTTTCAGAAAATTGCAAAAAAGTGAAAATTTACATGAATATAAACTACTACTTCTGGTTGACCAAATTTGATGAATATGTTCGTGTCGGGTCCGGTAGTGGTATGTAACTTAAGTTTCAAGTTCGTACGATGTTCCGTTCTTGAGATATTTTGTATACACACACACACAGACCAATCGCTAAAAACATGTTTGTGTGGGTTGAGGGTGTCTGTTTACGCGTATATTCGGGTGAAGAGTGGATTTGTTAAAATGGACATGAAAACAATAATTTCCTTCCTATACAGGCAAGAGAAAGTAATACCACCCTTTATATTTATGTGCATTGAACGAATGGTTAATGCCTCAACTCCAGGAAGATAGTGATAACTTCATTCTTTTACAAGATGGAGCTCCGCCTCACTGGCACTTACAGGTCAGAAATTATTTTGATAAACGTCTTCCTAGACGATGGATCGGCCGTGCAAGTGAGGAAAACATTGTGTTTACGCCGTGGCCACCTCGTAGTCCAGACTTAATGCCCTGCGACTTTTTCTTATGGGGTTATGTAAAAGACAAAGTTTTTGTACCACCGCTTCCTGCAGATATCGATGATCTAAAACAACGTATCACAAATGCTCTTAGCACAGTTGACTGTCATTTGCTTAATCGTGTGTGGGAAGAATTCGACTACCGTGTTACAAATGGTGCACACATTGAACATCTGTAAATATTTTCAATAAAAACTTAATGAATTCTTCTATATAATCATGGAAGTAATTACCTGAACTTGTCAAAAATAAATTTTCTATAAGCTATCAAAACTGTCTACAGTTCAGCTGTTGTTAGTTTGCTCCTACTGTCAACAAACCAAAGGCCAGCTACTACAGGGTGCACCACTTTATGGATGTCGTATTCCTATTAAGTTAACTATGTTTTAAATTATAACTACTTAAAACATCAGTCATGATATGATGTAGGCCTAACAATTTCATTTATAAAAATACTTTAAATAATATTTTTTGTATTTAAATACTTTTGAAAGTATTTTGTTGTCACTTTTTAATCAGCGTGTACACATTTTGATATAATGCGCATGTTCAGTGACGTCATTATTTGTTTACATTAGGAGCAAACTAAGAAAGGCTGGACTTTATTTCATTTATAATCACCCTGTATAAAAGGTTTTACTTACAATTTCCTGAGTTTAGGTAGAAAAGAGAACGCATGAGGGTCAACACCGACAAGAGGATTGCCTTTCAACTCTAGAAGGGCCAATCCGTGTGACCTCTGAAGGATTCCGCTCGGTATGTACTTTATTCTGTTGCCAGACACAGACCTGAAACAGACACCACACAAACGACCAAAATGAGTCAAGTAAAAGATTTACGCCACTTTACGAAGAAGCCCATCATAGATCTATTCATCAGTAGTTGGTGTCACTGCCACCCCTTCTAATTCTAGCATGGGTAATATGAATAGGGGGGGGGGTTTTAAAATTCAAAACAAAGCTATTATAGTTGAGCCATTGTTAGTTTGCTCCCTCCTACTGTCTGTCAACAAACAAAAGCCACCTACTACAGGGTGCACGCTACACTTCACCACTGTATGGATGTCGTATTCCTATTAAGTTAACTATGTTTTAAATTATAAGTACTTAAAATATCAGTCATGATAAATATGATGTACGCCTAACAATTTCATTTGTAAAAATACTTTTAAAAGTATTTTGTATTTAAATACTTTTGTAGTTACTTTTTAATGAGCGTGTACACATTTTGATATAATGCGTATGCTCAGTGACGTCATTATTTGTTTACATTAGGAGCAAACTAAGAGAGGCTGGACTGTAGGTGTATGGTGGGAGCTAACCAGCTAACCTCATCCACACCACTATTTAAACAGCTTAAATTGCTTACAGTTCCCCCTCTCTACATTTTTCACGTGATTATGTATGTTAGGCAAAATAATTTCATGCCAAAATTCAATGTTCACAATTATAACAACACAAGAAACAGAAATGATTATTATGTGGCTAATCACTCCACAAAATTGTTTCAACAAAAACCTACTTATACAGGTAGAACATTCATGAATAAATTACCCCAATTTTTAAAATGTTGTGAGGATTTGAATTCCTTTAAAAATAATCTGAAAACTTGATCGGTGAAACTTTTTATAGCGTACAATAATTTCTTTGTTGATAGTAGTGATACATTGTGTATTGCTATATGTATTTCATGTGTTATATCTGTCATGTCCTAAACTCCTCCTGGAGTCTCCAGGGCGCAAAAAAAAAAAAAAAAAAAAATCATTTGCTGTGTTGCCGACCTTCAATACTTCTTCCGGCCTTTGTCAGCGCGGTAGGCCCTTTAGCAGCGCATCAACAAACCTTTCGGCTGCGCACCGACAGAGGCCTTTGTCATCAAGGCCAAGCCAGTAGCCGCTCTCGGCGACTATATAAAGAGCGCTGCACTCAGCCGGAAGATTCAATTCCGATCAAGACTCCGAGGGATTCACTTCAAACCAGACAGCAGACAAGACGTCCACCACAGCACACGGCTGCCGGACTCCAGTGAAGACTAAACGACGACCCCGCAAGAGACAAGATGATGCTTCCGCTCACCGACCCAACACTGTAAGCCGTCAACTGGACCGTCATCCCCCACAGTGGTCCTTTGACCGAGCCTTGTGGTGCATCCAATTTCAATGGACTTTCGTTTAACTAATTTGATTATTTTTTTATACTTTTGTAAAACTTATACATCTCTTCTTAATCACTTATTTTAATTTTAATTTTATTTATTGATGTAGTTAGAGGAAATTTAAAAGATTTGATAGAGGTGTCCGGTTACGACCACACAAATGATGTAATGAGGTGAACCTTCCTTTTCTCCCTCTATCAAAGTGTTGGTAGGGAGTCAAGGAAGGGTAATACACACAAAATTAACTGACACAACCTTTTCGAGACTCATAGAAGGAAGGCTGGAGACCGAGATGGGAAAAGCAAAAAGCACCAGTCTGGGTGTGGTCGGGCGTATATGTTGGTGAGTGGCAACGTTATTGGGGAAATATTGCTAATGCCGTCACTTATTTATGGGGATAACTTTTAACAAGAAAAAGGTTGATTCAGGGAGAAGAGATGTAAAGCCTAATTAAACGTTGTAGATCGCAATAAATATGAATGGTTGGTTCCAAAACGTGTTGCCAATTTATTTCATAGAGACCATCTGCTAACATCAGTGCGAAAACCGCTCGGCACACTACAGCCTTACGCCCACCGGACCCAAAGAAGCAGCTATCGACGCACTACTGCGAGGGAAGAAGATGACGTCTCCACTGGATGATGACATGCCGTGTCGCCCAGCTCCTCGACCGACGCCTCTCCAAGACAACCACCACTTAAACGGCCCTTTTCAGGGCCACCAAATAAATAAGGTTTCCCACTTAATGTCACCATTCGGTGACATAATATCAAATTTAAATTAAAAACTTGGTTGAAATTTTATCCTGGTAACAAAGTTTATATTTATGCAAATTTGCTCTCACTATTGGGATGATTTGTACTAAGCATTTTGTGTAATTACAATTACTCATCCAGCCAATAGCAGAGCAGTTGTTTTCAGCTATTCCTCCAAAGATAAGAGCAATTATTATCAAATTCACATCTAAATTTTGAACTCTGTACCACCAGTACAAGTTCATACCAAGAATGAGTTGCCTAGAAAATGTTACTATTTTAAGTTCAGCCTCTCCTAGTTTCCTACTGAAGTAAACAAATAATGACTTTTTTTGCATCCAGGAGACTCCTTGAGGGAGTACAGGACGTCAAGATAAAACTGATAAATTGAAAGTCAATCACAATGATAAATTCATCACTAACCACCAAAAATTTGTTTCTGCTACTTCAGTAGGTCACTTCAGTAGGCTTGTCATGAACTCCTTTGTATCAACATCACTGAGCATGCAAATTATATAAAAATGAATACACGCTGATTAAACCTCTTGAGGGACAGCTTTTTTTATTCGTAATGTGTGCACATTGCAATCTGTTCAATTCAGAACAATTAACAACCCCATGACCCAATGAAATGAGGATGATGTGTATGACATGTAAATAGGGTGTAGTCTTGTACAGATCCGGGCTGACCATTCCTAGGAGAGTATGGTTAATTGAACCCCAACCATCAAAGTACACCAACAACCACTGTCTAGTATAAAAATCCGAATAAAAGTAACTACCTTTACTAGGATTTCAACCAGGAACCTTTGTCTCCGAAAATCAGCTGTTAAACATGTGACTCGAGGCGATGACTTTACCTCTAGACCAACCCGGTGGGTTAGGGAGAGCTTATTTTTGAAAATTAATCATAATCTCGCTGTGAAAACCATCCAATAATAGGCCTATGAATAACAGCTGGTGATGCAACAACAGAGACAACCAACAAAGTGCAACCAACATATGTGCCAATTGGCCATTTTTAGTATTTAAAAAATATCAAGCTGTGGTGTTATATCGAGGGGTTAATGTCAAACAACACTATCTACAAAAACCTATTTTTTAAATATTTTTCAGGAGAGCGAAAAAACTACTTCTTAACTGATTGTCTTCCTATTATCTCAGTTATTTATACATGTAGTCAACTATAAATTTAGTGTAATTTAATTTATTTCTTAATGGTAAATGTGCCCATAACGGGCAGATGAAGTGTTAAATTAATTGCAATCGATCTGTTGGTTCCAGTGCTACAAAAAATAAATCTGTTTCGCCAATTATGATTGAACTATTTAAGAACAGAAGAGGTAGAGGTGTAAAAGACACTAGTCAGAGTTATCTCCTTTGAGAGTAATGAATTTCCCTATACAGCCAGACCCTGTGGTGAATGAAATGAAGGTGTCATTTGCAGGGTGGAAAGTAAGTGCTTTTTGGAGGGCCTGGCATGCTTATAAGCATACTCTTTCAACTTGGTGAGGAAGGCAATAGTAAACCACCTCACTCTTCGTTTTTGCTTAGTAAAACCTCTAGAGGTTCAAACCAGCCTTTTGGCTGTTTACCTAAACAATAACAAAGGTAAGTAAATGGTGATGGCTCTCCTGAAAAATTAGGTTTTTGTAGATAGTGTTGTTTGACATTAACCCCTCGATATGTGTTGTGGTGTTAATGTGCACATATGTATCAATGTGCTTAAAGAGGTTAAAAAGTAATAAAATATTTTCAAAAGTATTTAAATACAAAATACTTTTAAAGTATTTTTGTAAATGAAATTGTTAGCCCTACATCATATCATGAATGATGTTTTAAGTACTTATGTTTTAAAACATAGTTGACTTAATAGGAATACGACATCCGTAAAGCGGTGGACTTTAGCATGCTCCCTCTAGTAAGTGGCTTTGGTTTGTTGACAGACAGAAGGAGCAAACTAACAACGGCTCAACTTTAAAGTATTTTCTATCATCACACTTAAATTTCCTGCCACAATACTTACAGTTCCTGAAGGGAGGTCAATTTCGTTAAAGCAACTGGAATGTGTGTCAACAAGTTGTCATCCAATTCTCTGCAATATAAACAAATAAAAACACTCGTTTAGGCTACAATAAAATACATTTTTAACCCTTTCAGTGCCGACACAATATTTTAAAGTTTCATCTTAAGTGCCATTTAATTTAAATAAGGGTGTACAAAAGTGCCAGTCCTTATTTTGAAAATTTGCAGGCCACTGCCAACCAAAATTTCAACGTTACAGAAAAATAAAATTTCTTGTTAAAAATTAATTTTTATTATGCTCATAATAAAAAAATAAATGCCCATAACAGTCAGGTGGAGTGTCAGATTATTTACACTCAATCTGTTCGTTGCAGGGCTGAAATAAATGGTTGCGTTTCTTATCATCACATGGTCACCCAATTAAATGACTGAATCATTTAAGAAGAAAAGAGGTAGAGGTGTATTGTGACACTAATCAGAGTATGCACATTGCACAGTAATTACTGACTTAGACACATGAAATTCTAACACACCAAACGATTTCTTGCTTCCCGTGGCAGCCATTTTCTCTATTGTCTACGCCTAGCAAGCAAATGGTTAACTAACCGCCCAGAATACCAGAATATGTGGAAAAACTATTTGATATGCTCTTTCATTGTTATAAGTAAGTAGCGTGATATTTACCACGAACAAATAAAAAACTCAACTTAACTGACCGGTATCCAGGTACCAACAACCTCTTAAACTTTTAATTGTTATAAATGTTAGATTTAAATTTAGAATAACAATTTTTTTTTTTGTAATCTCTATTTTGTGTACGTTGCAATCTGTTCAATTGAGAACAATAAGCAACCCCATGACCCAATGAGATGAGGATGATGTGTGTGACATGTAAATGAGGTGGTGTAGTCTTCTACAGACACACTCACTGAGTATGGTTACCATCTAACTACACCCACAACCTCTGTCTACCATTCAAATCCAAATAAAAGTAACTACCCTTACTAGGATTTCAACCAGGATCCTTCGTCTCTGAAAATCAGCTGTTCAACAGCTGATTTTGGCAACAACATTACCTGTAGATCGACCTGGTGGATTTGGTATTCAAATTTAAAATTTATTATGTATTAAAATTATAGATTTAAATTTATAAAAATTACTATACAATTTTTATTTTGAAAATTTTTTTATTAGGCTATTTTTATGCTAAAATAAATGACTAACCCACCGGGTTAGTCTAGAGGTAAAGTCGTCGCCGTGAATCAGCTGTTTAACAGCTGATTTTGGGAGACGAAGGTTCCTGGTTGAAATCCTAGTAAAGGTAGTTACTTTTATACGGATTTCAATACTAGACAGTGGTTGTGGGTGTACTTTGATGGTTGGGGTTCAATTAACCATACTCTGTGAGTGTGTCTGTAGAAGACTACACCACCTCATTTACACGTCATACACATCATCCTCATCTCATTGCTTATTGTTCTCAATTCAACAGATTGCAACGTACACATTTTAGGAATTAAAAAAAAAGAAGTAAATGACATGTTTTATAACCGTATACCCTCAAAACTGGCTGCTACAAGTGAAATACTTTTTCGTACTCAATTTTTGTAACCCTGAAATACATTATGAAACGCCTTGTACTTATTAAATTACACGAAACCAGAAATGGATTTTTTTTAACAGTAAGATCGAATTTTCATGTCAGTCGTCATTATTTGAATAAATAAATAAATAAATAAATACTCACAGAACTCTGAGTGCCGTCAAATTAGAAAACGCATCATCATCAATTATGGAAATCTGATTTCTTTTCATCAACCTGCAACAATAACAGAAAACACTTCAATATTACTCACATTATGCTTTATCAAAACAATAAAATTTATACAAATAAATATGTTAGGGGTCCTAGGTTCGATTACCAGTTGGGGTCTGGTGGTTTTTTATCTTTTTATGAGCTCATATCATTAGCCATGCACAAGCAAAAGCTTGTGTTGGGATGTTGAGTGAAGGGCTGCTTAGCAGGAATGGTGAATGGAAGTGAATGGAAGTTTGCAATGTCACCCACCATCAAATCACATTCAATTATAGGTGAACACTTTTTGGACCCAGTCTCCACAACAACTCAACTAATTGACCAATTTCAGCAGGCTATCTACAGGTATTAAAATGGTTTCAAAATTCATAATTAAATAGAGTAATTTCATTTATTAAATTGTTGTCATTTACTTTTCAAAATTCCTTTTGTAATTTAAAAGCAAATTTCATTTTTACTTTCTCTTGCCTATATGAATATATAGGAAGGAAAGTATTGTTTTCATGTCCATCACAACAAATCGAGTTTTCATCGAATCTATACGTTTTCAGACCCCCTGAACCCAAAAAACATGTTTTTAGCGATTAGTCTGTGTGTGTGTGTGTGTGTGTGTGTGTATACAAAATATCTCAAGAACGGAACATCGTACGAACTTCAAACTTGAAACTTAAGTTACATACCACTACCGGACCCGACACGAACATTTTCATCAAAATCGGTCAACCGGAAGTAGTAGTTTATTCGTGTAATTTTTCACTTTTTTGCGATTTTCTCAAAAACTGGTCCTACGATATTTTTTTAAATCGCCTGATTTACTACATTTTTTATGCTCTACAAGATAGGGTAGGCGCCATGTTTGCTGAAATTCGCGGTGAGGCTGTTTTCACGAAAAGAAATAGTTTTTTTAAGATTATGGCTTTAATATAAATTTTAGCGCAAAACCTTATATAATAAAAATTGTAGAGAATTTAAAAACCTACAACCTTTGTTTCAAACATTTTTTTGTATAGCGCTTAGTTTAGCGGTAATTTGCGATTTTCTGTTTTTCTCATGAAAACGTGTGAAAAATCTATTTTTTTAAGATTTCGGCCTTAGTATGCATTTTACGACAAAAGTGCATATAATTAAATTTATAGAAAATTAAAAGATCTACAACTTTTATTGAAAGCATTTTTCTCCACGGAGCCTAGTTTAGTGAGAAAGAATGATTTTCCGTATTTTTAAGTCAAACTGAGGTCGATTTTCATTTTGGGTCTTTCACTCATGATTAAAATTAGGTTATGTTTATTGAGGTTAGTTTTTTTGTTTATTTCTAATGTTTTATTACTAATATTAGATTATATTGGTCATTATTTGTATTGGCAAGAGAAAGTCGTGTGAGTGTTTCACACCAGATTTTTGTATTTATTAAGACTGCTTGAAAGCAATCTCATTACATCCAAGTAAATGTTATTTGAATCCATCATATAGAACTGTGTATTTCACAATAAACAGAATCTCCGTTTAAATATTGGACTACATTTTGCATTTTAAATATGTGTGCCACAATAAATATCCAAATCATCATGTAGTTTTTATTACACTACACAATTTGTGACCGATCATAGGAAAAGGGACCAAGTCAAAAGTGAGGTTATGAGTTACAATTATATTTTCACTTTTTTTATCGTTATCATAAAAAAAGTTACAGAATTTTAAAAATCTGGTGTGAAACACTTACACAACTTTCTCTTGCCAGTGCAAATAATTAACAATAAACCTAACATTAGTAATAAAACATTAGAAATAAACACACAAACTAACCTCAAAAAACATTAGTGAAATACACAAAATTAAAATCTACCTTAGTTTGGCTTAAAAATACGGAAAATCACTCTTTCACGCTAAACTAGGCTCTGTAGAGAAAAATGTTCTAAATAAAAGTTGCAGATCTTTTAATTTTCTATAAATTCGATTATATACACTTTTATTATAAAATGCATTCTAAGGCCGAAATCTTAAAAAAATAGATTTTTCACACGTTTTCATGAGAAAAAAACAGAAAAGTGCTAATTACTGCTAAACTAAGCGTTATACAAAAAAATTTTGAAATAAAAGTTGTAGAATTTTAAATTTTCTCTACAACTTTTATTATATACATTTTTGCTCTAAATTGCATATTAAAGCCGTAATCTTAAAAAAACTATGTTTTTACGTAAAAACAGCCTCACCCAGAATTTCAGCAAACATGACGCCTACCCTATCGTGTAGAGAATAAAAAATTTAGTAAACCAGGCGATTTTTAAAAAAATCGTAGGACCAGTTTTTGAGAAAATCGAAAAAAAGTGAAAAATTATACGAATAAACTACTACTTCCGGTTGACCGATTTTGATGAAAATGTTTGTGTCGGGTTCGGTAATGGTATGTAACTTAAGTTTCAAGTTTCAAGTTCGTACGATGTTCCGTTCTTGAGATATTCTGTTCACGCACACACACATAGACACACACACAGACTAATCGCTAAAAACATGTTTGTGTGGGTTGAGGGGGTCTGTTTACGTGTAGATCCGGTGAAGAGTGTATTTGTTGTGATGCACATGAAAACAATACTTTCCTTCCTATATATTCATATAGTTGGCAAGAGAAAGTAAAAATGAAATTTAACAAACACTAGTTTTTGGAAAATTGCAATTTCTAAAAAGAGATTGTGTCTTTGTCAGGTGTCATGTCTCACTTATTTAAAATTTTATGCTGAATCAAGTGATGTATTCAAATAATTGATACTTATTTGTAATAGTTAAAATCCTGTAGCAGATTTTCTCAGATCATGTAAAGTGTAAAAATTCAAGGACGGACAAAAAATTGAAAAAGTTTTTTGTAATTTATTTATTTAACGTTGCATCAACTGCTGTAGTCATTAGCGACAACGTTCGAATGTAACTATTATACGATGGAGAATGAAATGATTTTTTGTAACGTATGAAAATATGCCACCGTGCCTGAGTGGGATTCAAACACAGGACCGCATGATGAGAGGCGAGCATGTAACCAACTGTGCCAATGCGGCCGGTGGTTGTAATTTTTAACATACGACAAATATAAAACATTACAAAACCCTTTTTTTTCTCGTGTAACAAATTGCATTAGTAATTTAAATAATAATAAGGAAACTAATCTAAAAAATTAAAAAATTGGCCTAATTTACATTTTGAGAATTTTATTGAATTTCTTGTTAAGTGTTGAGGCACCTATCTTGACTATTTTCTTGGAAGGATATTTTCCAGTAGTTTTCTACTTTGTTTCATGTTCTGAGCCAGAACTTTTAGTTTCTATTTTACGTTATCCAACAGAAAAGGGATCCTTCACCAGGTCCATTTTCCCTGTTTATATACTGTTTATTGTTGGGACTTTAATCAGATTTGGAATTTAAAATAAAATAAAATAGGGTTATTTTTAACACAGAAAAGAATAAGCAATATTTTAAACTAAAAAAAAAACAGTAAAATGTAATTTTTTGACCTAATTTAACTTTTTTACTCTCCTGAAAATTTTGCTTAGAGATGATAAAATCCCTTTTCCTACAGACAGTCACAATTATACAAGAAGATGGAAAATAATTTGACAAACATTTCACTGCATATTTATGCGGACGTTTATAATTTTGTAGTCACTGCATTCGCATTTTTGGAGGAACTATGTTGTGTACATAGATATGTGTATCTAGATATTTGCATTAAAACAAATTGCCAGATTAAATGATAAAAAATTGCTTATCATGGTTTACTTTTATCTCATATCAGGTATACCATATGGTATGGGGTAATTCATCACAGTGTAACGTAAAAAGAGTTTTTAAAATAGAGAAAAAAGCTGTTAGGTGTATGATGGGAGTCAACCACCTTACCTCATGCAGATCACTATTTAATAAGCTGCAATTGCTCACAGTTCCTTCTTTGTAAAAATTTTTCAAGTGATAATGTACGTAAAGAAAAATACCTTTATACAGAATTTAGATGTTCACAACCACTACACAAGAAACAGAATAGATTATTATGTTGCTAATCACAACACTAAATTGTTTGAACAAAAACCAACTTATGCAGGTAGAAAATACATCAATAAATTTATTGCCACAAGGTTTAAAAAGTTGTGACAATTTAAGTCATTTTTAACGAAAAGCTAAAACAATTTTTGATTGATGAAACATTTTACAGCGTGCACAAATTCCTTTCTAAATAGTTTTGATTGAAAAATATTTAATTTGTAATTGAACAAATATTGTGTACTATTTGATACAAAGGGGTTCATGACAAGCCTACTGAAGTAAGCAGTAAGAGAAACAATTTTCTGGTGGTAAGTGATGAATTTATCATTTGTGATAAACTTTCAGTTTTATCTTGACATGTCCTTTACTTCCTTTGGAGTCTCCTGGATGCAAGGAAAAGTAAATAAAATAAATGTAAAAGAATTACTCACAGTATGATGAGGTTATTCATGTCGGGAAACGAGTTGACTGGAATCGATGAGAGAAGATTGTTGCCTAGATTCCTGAAACAAAATAAATAAATAAATTGACGACAGACAATTACCACATCTCTGTTTAAGTAAAGGTTAAAAAGAGAATTCATTTCCTCGTATTAGATGCACCTGGAATATTTTGTGAGAAACCGTATTGGGTGTTACACAATATGTGGATGTTATTATTCATAATAATAGTTTAGAGCATGCAGAAACAGTGAAGTTCCCTTAAGAGTATCTCAAGATAGATCTTTGTCTTGGTACTTCTATACCAATCAAGTTTGTAGTAAAATATCATCTGGGGTATTTGCACTAAAACAAATAGCCAGATTAAATGATAAAAAATTACTAATGGCAGCTTATCGTGGCCTCATTCTGTCTCATATCCGTTATGGTATTTTAGTATGGGGTAATTCTAGCATGGGTAATATGAATAGGGTTTGTAAAATTCAAAAGAAAGCTGTTAGGTGTATGGTGGGAGCTAACCAGCTAACCTCATCCACACCACTATTTAACCAGCTTAAATTGCTTACAGTTCCCTCTCTCTGCATTTTTCAGGTGATTATGTATTTCAGGCAAAATAATTTTATGCAGAATTTCAATGTTCACAATCATAACACGAGAAACAGAAATAATTATTATGTGGATAATCACTTCACGAAATTGTTTCAACAAAAACCTACTTATGCACGGAGAAAATTTATGAATAAATTACCCCAATTTTTAAAATGTGAGGATTTGAATTCCTTTATAAGAAATCTGAAAAATTACTTGATCGGTGAAACATTTTATAGCGTACAAGAATTTCTTTGTTGATAGTAGTGATACATTGTGTGATTGTTATATGTATTTCAGGTGTTATATCTGACGACATGTCCTATACTTCTCCTGGAGTCTCCAGGGTGCAAACAAAAATTTAAAAAAAATCAACTGATATGTAAACACACGATGAAAACTAATAAAATAAATAATTGATAAAACTGATGGTTTGTATTTATGCATGAACCGTCAAATAAAGAATATTTTTTCCAAGTCGGTGTGAAAATTATGCAAAATCTCAGCTAAGGTTTTTTTTATAACAGCAACTAGTAACTTGAAACTAACAAACAGTTTTTCTTTAGTGATGTTATCCACCCCCCCCCCCATGTGTGTGCGGCACACACTAAAGTTAGCGGTAATAAGTGATTTTCTGTTTTTTCTCACAAAAACGTGTGAAAAATTGATTTTTTTTTAAGATTTCGGCCTTAGTATGCATTTTACGACAAAAGTTTATTTAATCAAATTTATAGAAAATTAAAAGATCTACAGCTTTTAATTAAGGGATTTTTCTCAACATAGCATAGTTTAGTGTGAAATAGTGATTTTCTGTATTTTTAAGCCAAACTGAGATCGATTTTCATTTTCCGTCTTTCACTCAAGATTAAAATAAGGTTATGTTTTTTGAATTTAGTTTTTTGTTTATTACTAATGTTAGGTTATATTGGTCATTATTTGAATTGGCAAGAGAAAGTTGTGTGAGTGTTTTACACCAGATTTTTCAGTCTAGATAGAGTGTTGTTCTTCAGGTCATTGGCCAAAAGGCTGGTATCAACCTGTAAGGGCTTTACCAAGTAAAACTAGCACGGATAATTACCTACTGCTTGAGTCGCAGCTCCCTCCGTGTAGTTGTTGTGGAATGGAGTGCGTGCGTTGTTATAGTAGTGGGACAATGAATGAGTGTTAGTAGTGTTTGTTCCACAGCTATAGATGCATTTCTAGTGGTAGCGTCTACTAACTAGACTAAAAACGTATTCAAATCATCCGGCGCATTAATTTAATAAATACCTACAGTTTAGCCATTCCTAGTTTGCTCCTACAGTCAAAAAACGAAAGCCACCTACTACAGGGTGCACGCTAGAGTCTGCGACTTAACGGATATTGTATTCCTATTGTTAACTATTTTTTAAATTTTAAGTACTAAAAACATCAGTCATGATATGATGTACGCCTAAAAATTTCATTTATAAAAATACTTTTAACAGTATTTTGTATATAAATACTTTTAAAAGTATTTTGTTGTTACTTTTTAATCAGCATGTACACATTTTGATATAATGCGCATGCTCAGTGACATCACTATTTTTGTTTACATTAGGAGCAAACTAAGAGAGGCTCGACTATACCGGGTTATTAACTTGGTCGGATTCATAATATTTAACTTACCATTTTATATGAAAACATGTAAATAAATAATTGTAATAAATATAAACAGACCCACCAGGTTGGTCTAGAGGTAAAGTCGTCGCCAAAATCAGCTGTTTAACAGCTGATTTTTGGAGACGAAGGTTCCTGGTTCAAATCCTAATTAAGGTAGTTAAAGTCTAGCCTCTGTTAGTTTGCTCCTAATGTAAACAAATAATGACGTCACTGAGCATGTGCATTACATCAAAATGTGTACACGCTGATTAAAAAGTAACAACAAAATACTTTCAAAAGTATGTAAATACAAAATACTTTTGAAAGTATTTTTATAAATGAAATTGTTAGGCCTACATCATATCATGACTGATGTTTTAAGTACTTTAAGTACTTATAATTTAAAAAATAGTTAACTTAATAGGAATACAATATCCGTAAAGTCGCAGACTCTAGCGTGCACCCTGTAGTAGGTGGCTTTTGTTAGTTGACACTGACAGTAGGAGCAAACTAACAACGGCTCAACTGTACTTTTATATGGATTTGAATACTAGACAGTGGTTGCCGGTGTACTTTGATGGTTGGGGTTAAATTGACCATACTCTCCGCGGAATGGTCGGCCTGGATCTGTAAAAGACTACACAGTCTCATTTACACGTCATACACATCATCCTCATCTCATTGGGTGATCTCATTGCTTATTGTTCTCAATTCAACAGATTGCAACGTACACAAATTAGGAATAAAAAAAAAATTCAAACAACAAATATGTTAAATAGGGAAAGTTTGAAAAGGAATGTTTTGTATCAAGAGAGTAATACATTAATAGTTCTCCCAGCATGCATCACTCATTCAATATCCTCACCCGTACCTTTCAACCCCCAACTACACCTAGCTGGGACTCAAGCAGTATGCTTATCAGCATGCCGGGCCCACTCTGCAAATGACACCTTCACTTCACTTCATTCACCACACAATCCAACTGTATTATGAAATTCATTACTTTGAGAGGAGATAACTGTGATTAGTGTCACCTAACACACCACTACACCTCTTCTGTTGTGTTAAGAGAGAAAACAATTATTTTTTGTAGTCCTGCTAGATAGAGTATGATTGTATGAATTGTTACGGCGCTGGAGACTTACCGCAGTACTAACCCGTATTGCGGGTTGCGTATCAACGCCTTACTGTATCGCTTGGGTGTTTTTATTATTTTTTATTTTATTCATTTAACGTTGCATCAACCTGCAATGGTCATTAGCGCCGACGACGACGTTGGGGTGTCACTAATGTACTCTACAATGGAGGATGAAATGATTTTTTTGTAACGTATAAAAATATGCCACCGTGCCTGAGTGGGATTCGAACACAGGATTTTGGGTATTTATTTCCTTTTTTACGGCCGCATTCGACCACTTCAGCCTTTTATTTTCGTCCAAGATTTTTTTTTTAATTTAGGATTTTAGATTTTTATCCCACCAGATGTTGCTTTTCATTGTACACCTGAGTAGACTCTCGACAGTTGAGCCGTTGTTAGTTTGCTCCTCCTTCGGTCTGTCAACAAACAAAAGCCACCTACTACAGGGTGCATGCTAGAGTCTACCACTTTACAAATGTAGCCTACTATTCCTATTAAGTTAACTATTTTTTTACATTATAAGTACTTAAAAGTACTAAAAACATCAGTCATGATATGATGTAGGCCTAACAAATTTCATTTAGAAAAATACTTTTAAAAGTAGGCCTATTTAGTATTTAAAAGTATTTTGTTGTTACTTTTTAATCAGCGTGTACACATATTGATATAATGCGCATGCTCAGTGACGTCATTATTTGTTTACATTAGGAGCAAACTAAGAGAGGCTGGACTGTAGATAAATCATGGTTTGTTGGTCCTTGGTTCAGATCTTATCATCAATAAATTGTTTCAGCCGGCCGCATTGGCGCAGTTGGTAACGTGCTCGCCTCTCATCATGCGGTCCTGGGTTCGAATCCCACTCAGGCATGGCATATTTTCATACGTTACAAAAAATCATTTCATCCTCCATTGTATATAGTTACATCCCAACGTCGTCGCTAATGACCTTAGTAGTTGATGCGACGTTAAATAAATGAATTAAAAAAAAAAAAAAAAAAAAAAAAAAATTGTTTCAGTTGTTTTGTTTTGTTAAATCTACTTTCTTATCGATACAACCGGTTACGTTTTTTTAAGGGGACCTTGTACCATGTATCTTACCCATGTTAAAATAGCCAAATTTATGACCCTTTATTTATGAGCTTCCATAAAAGGGTTACAGCCCTGAAATTTTGCATAATCTTAGTTGATACCTTTTTATGATTACTGAGTTTTTTTAACGTTTATCTGAACAATTTTTTTTCAGAATTTTTTCCCGAACTCTTCTGATTTTGTCTTAATTTTTTGTTGTTAAACATATATACATTTTTTTCTATGTCATCTACAAGGTTGAAAAAAACTCAGTGTTTGTACCTCTATCATGTAAAACTACTGTAAAAATTTCAAATTTTTGTAATGAACGGTTTTTGAGAAAACGGGGCAAATATCATAAAAAAGTTAATTTTCGGTAAACGGAGATTAAAGAAAAAATCTATCTTGTATAACCTATCTTGTAAACAAGCACAATTTGTTTGTCAACACTATTTAGATGTCACAAACAGTGATGTAAAAACAATAAACTCACTGTAACAACATTAAATATCCCTAATAAGAAAAAAAATTCCCTGTAAAATCTTTTACAACTTTTATTTAAAAATAAAAAACTATAAAAAGATACTGCTGGCTGCTTTTTTGCCATGGAGCACATTGGATTTTTTTTTAAATATTTAAAATTGTTTTTAAGCTAAAATATAATTACCAATGAATAAAAAAACGTTAAAACTAACCAAAAACCGTGAAATTCAAAAATCGATATTTTCCTAATTTTCATGGTACAAGGTCCCCCCCCCCTTAACAGATGTCAAAAAAACCGTTGATGAAGAATTATCTCCTTCACTGACTTTAACTTCCTTATTTACGTTTCGAATTGTGGCAAGTAGTTAGCCGCTTGCTCACCACAAAAAGGTATTTTTGTTCAGCTTCAACTTCATAGCATTTAATAAAATTCCATATTAGATTTCGTTCAACACTGTGAATAGTTCGACCGACGTTTCCGTTTACAACAACATTAACCCGTTAAAGGTTAATTTTTAAACCTTAAGTAATATTATTTTGCTTAATTTTTTCCCATTGAATTATTTTTATTGTTTTTGATTATTTATTTATATTATATAATTTATTTATGTATTATTTATTTCATTTATGTATGTTTTATGTATTTATTTTATTTATTTTTTTACTACAAAAGACTGGTACGCATCACCGGCTGTTGGCGACGAAATATTACGTTCTAAAAAAAAAATAAGTTGGTGTTTTGACAGAAACGTAATATTACGTCACTGGTACTTTTTGTGTACATTGCTTCCGACGTAATATTTCGTCAAAAACCGTTAAGGGGTTAAAAAAATCGAATCCTTAATAAATATTTAAGACGTAAAGACATAAATATTGTAAAGATAGAGTAACAGTTGTAGGCTACGGTTACACGAACGCCTCTGGTCAACGCATTCGTTCCATTACAATAATGTGACAATATCGAAAAAGGAATATTATTGCTCGAGAAGGTTCTAGATAGGTTTCTATTCATAGAATGTTAAAGAGTAGATAGTTGTTTAGGTGATGAGCCTGTAGTAGGCTGGTTTGAACGTGTAGACGTTTCACTAAGGAAAACGAGGAGTCATTGTCACAACTCACTGAGTAGCAAAGTACACTTATCAGCATGCCAGGCCCACTCTGCAAATGACACATTCACTTCATTCACCACACAATCCACACTGTATAATAATGAAATTCATTACTTTGAGAGGAGATAACTCTCTGATTAATGTCACAGTACACCTCTACCTCTTCTCTTATTAAATGATTCACTCATTTAATTGGGTGACCATGTGATAAAAAAATACAACTATTTATTTTAGCCCTGCAACTAACAGATTGACTGTAAATAATTTGACACTCCACCTCTCTGTTATGGACAGAAAGAGTAGATAATAGAGTGACAAAGTAACAATAGGGTTAGTTATAAAAGGATATAAGGTAGGGTGTTTTTTGTACAACTATTTGTGAAAGAGTCGGTGGTTGGTTACCTGTAACACCTTTCATTCTATTGTGACTTGTTTACATTAGTTATGAACTTTCCAGAACAAATAAATAGATTATTGATCGAATTTCTCTGTCTTTCTAGAATATCTCTTTGATCTACCTATATAAAGAGAGCCCAAGTGCGGTCAGTGAGTTAGTATTCGTTTGATCTTTGACAAGTATTGATTGAGTGTGCTATCAGGTCAACGGCGGCTCCGAGGCATTGTGGTGGTCAACTATTGTTATACTGTCTTATTGTGTATGTGCATTGTGTATAATTGTTTGTAAGTAGTACTAAGTAGTAAATTAATTAAGTTATTTATTGTATTACTTCATTATAATTAGTTTATTATTTATTTTGTAAATCTTTAAGTTATAATAAACACTTGTAATTTTATACTTTTTTTTTAATTCCTAATATGTGTACGTTGCAATCTGTTGAATTGAGAACAATAAGCAACCCCATGACCCAATCAGATGAGTATGATGTGTATGACGTGTAAATGAGGTGGTGTAGTCTTCTACAGACACACTCACTGAGAATGGTTACCATCTAACTACACCCACAACCACTCTCTACCATTCAAATCCGTATAAAAGTAACTACCTTCACTAGGATTTCAACCAGGAACCTTCGTCTCCGAAAATCAGCTGTTAAACAGCTGGTTTTGGCGACGACTTTACCTCTTAGACAAACCTGGTGGGTTTATTTTTATACTTTAGTGTATTAATATAATTATTATATATTTATATTATAATTATATTTGTATTAATATTTATTATATTATATTAATTATTTAATTACTTAGATCGAGAAACGGACGTTACCTAGCGATAATTTTTTTTTTTTTTGGTTTAACGTCTGACTGTTTTGCAAAATTAGCGATAAGTGTGACAATACTTACAAAGCCTCGAGCTGTGTGAGCGAGGCGAGCGCTTCTGTCGGCAACGTTCGTAACTTGTTATTTTCCAATCTGAGCGTGTGAAGTTGGGTGAGATGCTTGAAACTTCCGGCGTCCACTTTCACGATTTCATTCTGGTCCAGTTGTCTGCAAAACACAACAAACAAATTTATTATAGGCTACTCTGCACAACACAACTATTGCTCTACGTGTACACACAGTTCCGCATAAAGTACATCCATTCTTTCAACAAGGTCTACAAATTTCAATGTACGTAAATGTTTACAACGTTATTACAATGGTGTTATGCCCATAACAGACAGGTGCAGTTTAAAATTATTTACACTCGATCTGTTCGTTGCAGGGCTAAAATAAATAGTTTTGTTTCTTATCACATAGTCAGCCACTTATATGACTGAACTATTTAAGAACAGAAGAGGTAGAGGTGTACTGTGACACTAATCAGAGTTATCTCCTCTGAGAGTAATGAATTTCACTATACAGCCAGACCTTGTGGTGATTGAAGGAAGGTGTCATTTTTTTTTTTTTACGGATTAATTTTACAGCAAACGCCGTTTCTCCGTTCCCAACTTCCATTTTCCTCTATCGAAGCAAAAGACCTCCTCCAGGTTTCTAGCATCCATTGCCTCCCCTATATCGTCCTTCCAACCCCTTCGTGGTCGCCCTCTCTTCCTCCTTTCTGGTGGGATCCATTCTAATATTTTTCGGGGCCATCTATCTCCTCCCATCCTCTTCACATGGCCGAACCATTATCAACTGTCTTCTTTCCGTCTCTTCTTAAATTGTTCTTGATAAACTTTCCACTCTGCAAATGACACCTCCTTTATCAAGAAGGTGTCATTTGCAGAGTGGAAAGTGAGTGCTTTTCAGACAGCCACGCATACTGAAAAGCGTACTTTTCCACTCAGTGAGGAAGGCAATGGTAAACCACCTCACTCTTCGTTTTACTAAGTAAAAAACGAGGAGTGTGGTCGTTTACCATTGCCACAACTCACTGAGTTGAAAGAGTATGCTTATCAGCATGCCAGGCCCTCCGAAAAGCACGCACTTTCCACCCTGCAAATGACACCTTCACTTCATTCACCACACAATCCAACTGTATTATGAAATTCATTACTCTCAGAGGAGTTAACTGTGATTAGTGTCACCTAACACACCTCTACCTCTTCTGTTCTTAAATGATTCAGTCATTTAATTAGCTGAACATGTGATAAGAAACACAACTATTTATTTTAGCCATGCAACAAACAGATACAGTGCAATTAAAATAAAACTCCACCTGCCCGTTTTGGGCAGATTATAATGGATAAATTTACAAATAATTGTTAAATTTTTAAATAAGTATTTAATTTGTCCCAGTAAAAATTTTAATTATAAATTACAAGAACTAAACTGTAAAAACTCACTAAACTAAAGTCCAGCCTCTCTTAGTTTGCTCCTAATGTAAAAAAATAATGACGTCACTAAGCATGCGCATTGTATCAAAATATGTACACGCTGATTAAAAAGTAACAACAAAATACTTTCAAAAGTGTTCAAATACAAAATACTATTAAAAATATTTTTATAAATGAAATTGTTATGCCTACATCATATCATGACTGATGTTTTTAGTACTTATAATTTAAAAAATAGTTAACTTAATAGGAATAGGATAGTTGTAAAGTGGCAGACTCTAGCGTGCACCCTTTAGTAGTTGGTGGCTTTTGTTTGTTGACAGACACTAGGAGGAGGAGGAGGAGGAGCAAACTAACAACGGTGGCTCAACTGTACATAACCTATTCTTTCAACAAGGTCTACAAATGTCAATGTACGCAAATGCTTACAACCTTATTACAATGGATAAACTTACAAATAATTGTTTAATTTTTTAAATAAGTATTTAATTTGTCCCGGTAAAAATTTAAATTATAAATTACAAGAAGTGAACTGCAAAAACTCACTAAAATATATACTCTAACAGATGCACGCAACTAACTAAACAAATTGGTCTGAATATACACATAGGCTAATGAACAGAAAATCACAAATGAAAACAAAATATTAGTCACATCATGACCATTATCTAGGACAGATTATTGTTAATAACAAGAGTGGAAACGCCGGCCGCATTGGCGCAGTTGGTAACGTGCTCGCCTTTCATCATGCGGTCCTGGGTTCGAATCCCACTCAGGCATGGCATTTTTTCATACGTTACAAAAAGTCATTTCACCCTACATCGCATAAAGTTCCACCCCAACGTCGTCGCTAATGACCATTGCAGTTGATGCGACGTTAAATAAGAAAAAAAAAAAAAAAGAGTGGAAACAAAGCGTACTGGTTGCGCGTGAGTAGCGATTGTATAGCCGACTTTAGTGACTGTAGGCCTACCGTCGTTGCATGGAGACGGGTTAAATTTTGTTTTTCTTTATTATTTACCTATTTTACATCATTCTCTTCAAAATTAAAATATCTACAAGTTTTGATAAATAAATTTACACATTATTACCCATTTAACACAGTTATTGTTCTTCAAACCTAAAATAAACGTAATATTTTCATGCACAGATTTCTCCGTTTTTCATTGGATATTACAAAAACTACTGGAGATATGGTTCTGGAACTTATTTTATTCAATTTTTCGGGTCGAAATACATAAGAAACCATATGAAATCTACTCATAAAATTGGGTTCCTAGACCTCTATGATGAACCCAAGTTCATCATAGAACTTGATGAACTTTAAGAATCCCAAGTTTATAATAAACTTTTTTCATTACTTTGATGAGAGGAAACAACCTAAGAAGTTTGTCGGGTTACTCGTGAGACACCCTGTATAAATACACATCTGTTAGTCACTTGGGTCACACATTGAGTTTGTACTTGTTTGCACCTAGGGGTAAAGGGGGAAAAGCATCAGTGCGCATGCGCGACTGCTTTAATTTCACTACAACAAACATAACAACTTGTACTATACCCAGAGCATATCGCGAAACCTTTTCTAGGTTAACTGTACGAATATAACTGTTTGTTACCGTAAACAAAAATGTCGGTTTGTCGAAAACGTGGTCGAACTATTCACAGTGCTGAACGCAATGTTATAAACTGCTGTGAAGTTGAAGCTAAACAAAAATGCGTATTCGTGCCTCTTAACAAAAGCCGTGAGCGAGCGGCTAACTACTGTCATGTTTCTCTTTCCACAATTCAGAAAATAAAGAAGGAAATTAAAAACGTGAAGAAACTATTCTTTAATAGTTTTGTTGACACCTGGTAAAAAAAGAAAACGGCTACGTAGAAACTAGAGAGACTGATAATGAAAACGCCGATGACAGCAATAGTAAAGAAGGCAATTCATTCGTAATTCGTAATTACAGTGAATCAAACATTTCTAGTCATGTAATTAAGCTTGTTGTTGTTTAGGTGATGAGCCTGTAGGCTGGTTTGAACCACTCTAGAGGTTTTACTAAGTAAGAGGAGGAGTGAGGTGGTTTACCATTGCCACAACTCACTGAGTGGAAAAGTACACTTATCAGCATGCCAGGCCCTCTGAAAAGCATATATTTTCCACTCTGCAAATGACACCTTCACTTCATTCACCACAGGGTCCTACTGTATAATGAAATCCATTACTTTCGGAGAAGATAACTCTGATTAGTGTCTTTTACACCTCTACCTCTTTTGTTGTTAAATGATTCAGTCATTTAATTGGCTGACCATGTAATAAGAAACGGAACTATTTATTTTAGCCCTGCAACTAACGGACTGAGTGTAAATAATTTGACACTCCACCTGTCTGTTATGGTTAATTAAGCTATAGGCAATATGACAGGTAATATTTATTTCTTATAAGGTTTATGAAGAAAACATTTTCTCGGAATAAACCACAGCTCACAAAATGAATGTATAGTTCAGCCGTTCTAAGTATGCTTCTAATGTAAACAAATAATGACGTCACTGAGCATGCGCATTATATCTAAATGTGTACACGCTGATTAAAAAGTAACAACTAAATACTTTCAAAAGTATTTAAATACAAAATACTTTTAAAAGTATTTTTATAAATGAAATTTTTAGGCCTACATCATATCACGACTGATATTTTTAGTACTTTAAGTACTTATAATTTAAAAAATAGTTAACTTAATAGGAATACGACATCCATAAAGTCACGGACTCTAGCGTGGACCCTGTAGTAGCTAGTTTTGGTTTGTTGACAGTAGGAGCAAACTTAGAGCGGCTGAAGTATAGAAAATGCACGGTAGTGAAATGTACGAGTAGTGTCTCACTGTTGAGGTTGGCAGCACTGCAAATATTTCGCTACCCTTCCTCACAGCCCATACATAAGCAAAAGGCAATCTCGTGACTGTACTATCTATACTTGAAGGGAAATGATAGAGCGATTGTCAGTTATGTTTGGTTAATGTAAACACACAGGCTGCCCCTAACAGACAAACTGCCCCTAACACACAGGCTGCCCCTAACAGACGACAGGTGGAGTGTCAAATCATTTACACTCCAGGTCTAAAATAAATAGTTGTGTTTCTTATCATCACATGGTCACCCAATTATATATAGATAACTGAATCATTTAATAAGAGAAGAGGTAGAGGTGTGTTAGGTGACACTAATCACAGTTATCTCCTCCTCTCAAAGTAATCAATTTCATTAAACAGCCAGACCCTGTGGTGAATGAAGTGAAGGTCTCATTTGAAATTTGGAAAATTTGTGCTTTTCGGAGGGCTCGGGATGCTAATAAGTGTAATTTTCCATTCACTGAAGAAGGCATTGGTAAACCACCTCACTCCTCGTTTTTACTTAGTAAAACCTCTACAGGTTCAAACCATCCTTTCGGTTGATTACCTAACCACAACAAAATGTAAACACAATGGCTTTAGACTTTACAGTTGTAAAGGAATTAATTTTGTACGGTAACGATTTCTGTAAAGCGAAAGGAAACTGAATAAATGTTTGATGAAATTGATCCTCTTGGAGTAAGTTGGGGCGGGCAGGAGGCGTAAAAAGATGGAGCAAAGAGAACGGATTCAACTCGGTTATGATGATAGTTGCTTTGTTGTCGCTTAACACGTTTACTAAGAAAAGAAGTAAAACGGGACGGGTTGAGCGGGGGGAAGATGAGTTGGGGGGGGGGCGTACGAAGCGGCCGTTGACCCTATCCGTTTCAACCCCACACCTCATGCACCATCGAAAACTTCTTCCGTCCCATCAACCCTTTAAATCCCTACCCCTATTTCAAGCGTTCCATTACGTCATACAAACCATACCCCTATCCTATCCCCCCACTAGACATCCCTTGTAACCATTGCTGCGGCTGCTGTCACACGGAACGGCTTGATACGCGGCAACACGCATTGTCGTGCTCCACGCGTCACGCTCAGCTGTTTAAAATTAAAGCGTTTAACTTGTCACACAATATTACAGGTTGAAAGCGAAAGCCAAATAACCATTGCACTGCCACCGGAAGGCAAACCTAAGTGGCGAACCTTATTTGTTTGGTGGCCCTTTAAAGGGCCGTTTAAGCGGTAGTCGTCTGTCGTAGTCGTCGTGGCGGTCGAGGAGCTGGGCGACACGGCGTGTCGTCGTCCAGCGGAGACGTCATCTTCTTCCCACGCAGTAGTGCGTGGATGGGTGCTTGTTTGGGTCCGGTGGGCGTAAGACTCGATCGAGGGACCGCTGTGGGCGATGACGGTCCGGTCGACGGCTTACGGTGAGCGGAAGCATCATCTTCTCTTTTGCGGGGTCATTGATTAGTCTTCGCTGGAGTCCGGCAGCCGTGTGCCGTGATGGACGTCTTGTCTGCTATCTGGTTCGAAGTGAATCCCTCGGGATCTTGATCGGAATTGAATCTTCCGGCTGAGTGCAGCGCTCTTTATATAGTCGCCGAGAGCGGCTACTGGCTTGGCCTTGATGACAAACGCCTCTGTCGGTGCGGAGCCGAAAGGTTTGTCGCTATGCCGTAAAAGGACCAACCGCGCCCAACAAAGGCCGGAAGAATTATTGAAGGTCGGCAACACAGTAAATGATTGATTGGAAGGGGTGGCGGTTACAGTAACAAACACCAAACGCAGTGAGTGTCGGTGGGCCCGTCTACAATGAGGAGGGGCGATTCGTGTGAAAGGGACTTGGACGTCGATTGTCGTGTGGAGAGGACGCGCACTGCCTCCGAGATTTCATCTCATCTCCGCAATCCACAATCCACAACATGCAACGCTACGCAATGTACGTATATGTACCATGTACAACTAACTTACCCCCACTACTGCAAACGATCGCCTTTTCTTAAAACACTCACACCCCTCACCCCCTCACAACATAAATTTCTCCCTCCACAAACTTCCCCCAAAGTTGTAAGTAAACAGACAAAACACAAAGACAAACAACAGTTCGGCTTCACTCTTCTCTTTCAAATAGTCGAATACAGTAGTTGAGTACTAACAGCGCAACGTTACGTCGTACCATGACATGATCATGCGTTCTTTTATCCCTCACATTCCCTTTTCTTATAACGGCCTCCCCCCCTCCCTTGTTCCATTAATGATACGGCAATTGGCATAACATTTCTAGCGGTACTCATCTATTCATCTACTTATATTTAGGGCTTTCACAATTTTTTTTCTCATTGCGAAAAACATTGCTTTTTCTTTTCATTCGGAAACTTTACATGAGCAACTTATTACTGTACATACATAGAACATAGATACATAGAACATACATAAACATGTTGTTGTTTAGGTCATCAGCCTGTAGGCTGGTTTGAACGTGTAGAGGTTTTACTAAGTGAACCGAGGAGTGAAGTGGTTTACAATTGCCACAATTCACTGAGTGGAAAAGTACGCTTATCAGCATGCCAGGCCCTCTGTAAAGCATATATTTTCCATTCTGCAAATGACACTTTCACTTCATTCACCACAGGGTCCAACTGTATAATGAAATCCATTACTTTGAGAGGAGGAGATAACTGTGATTAGTGTCACCTAACACACCTCTACCTCTTCTCTTATTAAATGATTCACTCATTTAATTGGGTGATCATGTGATGATAAGAAACAGAACTATTTATTTTAGCCCTGCAACCAACAGATTGAGTGTAAATAATTTGACACTCCACCTGTCTGTTATGGGCAACAACTTTGCATGAGGAACTTATTACTGTACATACATAGAACATACATAAAACATAGATACATGGAACATAAATACATGGAACTGTAGGGCCTACATAAACTTTCTGTACTACAGAAAATAACTGATAATAATTATCATACCAGAGCTGTATCCCGTATTGGATATGAAGCCCCTCGATTGGAAGCACCACATTATATAGCCTCAATCACATACGTTAATCACATACCAGAGGCTATCCCAAATACTCCTCACATATACGAGTGTACAAAAGAAAAGTAACCAACTGGGTGATTAATTTAGAGAGAGGCCAGTCTGAGCATTTAATCAGTTCTCTATTTATTACAAACTAATTGCTCTTCCTCTTGTGTCTCAGCTAAACATTTTTTTGTTAACATTGTCATCCTTTCTCATTACAGGATATTTTATTTTTATTTTTTTTTTTTTTTTTTTTTTATACTATTATCCGTTTATTTGTATATTTACGGTAGGAAATTTTGTTACTTTGTAGTATTTATATATTTAGTATTTAGTACTTGGCATATTAATACATAGTATATAATAGTAAGTGTATAGGCCTAATAGTATTTAGTATTTATATAGGCCTAGTTGTTAGTATTTTGTTACTTATTTTGTTTCTTTTCTGTCACCTATGTAAATTTAGTGTAGATATAAAAAGCTAATAATATTATAAGGTAGCCTAATAGAATAGATACCCGCTTGTGCACAGGCTAGTCCGGGCTAATCCGGGTATTAGCAAATTAGATAGGAGGAGGATAACATTCATTGTAGACTACTTGTTTTTACCAATAATAAATAAATAAATAACGTAATACGAAAACATACTTAATATTTATATCGTTTTAAAGATCGCGTACCGACATCATTTATAGTATTGGAATTGTTCATCAATTTCATTATCCTTTTTTTTTTAATTTTTTTAAAAGTAAAAAATAGTTGTTGTTTAAATCTTGATAAAAACAATTATTTCAGATTTGAACACCACTCTAATAATATGTTTTGTATAAGTTGACAGTCGTCGTCAATATCTATCTACATAACAAAACTTAACTTCTTAACTTAAATATCTTGTCTTGGTTGAAAAAATCGGTGATTGGTTGGAGTTGGAAAAATCACCCATTTCTTTTCTGTCACCGCCACCCCTTCTAATTTAATCATTTACTGTGTTGCCGGCTTTCAACAGTTATCCCGGCCTTTGGCGGCGTACCGACAGAGGCCTTTGTCATCAAGGCCGAGCCAGTACCCGCTCTCTACCACAGCGCTCTCGGCAACTATTTAAAGAGCGCTGCACTGAGCAGAGATTCAATTCCAATCAAGACAGCATTGACAAGACATCCACCACGGCACAAGGCTGCCACCGACTCCAGCGAAGACTAATCGACGACCCCGCAAGAGAGAAGATGATGCTTCCGCTCACCGTAAGCCGTCGACCACAGCGGTCCCTCAACCGAGCCTTACGCCCACCGCACGCAAAGAAGCAACCACCGACGCACTACTGCGAAGGAAGAAGATGATGTCTCCGCTGGACGACGACACGCCGCGTTGCCCAGCCTCCGATTGCCACGATGACTTCGACCGACACCTCCTATCAAGACGACCACCGCTTAAACGGCCCTTTTCAGGGCCACCAAACTAATAAGGTTTGCCACTGAATGTCGCCATCCGGTGACATTTCGTTTGTCGTCCAACGTATGTCTTATCATACATCAAATTACGGATGAAATTTTATATTTTATACTAAAATAATAAAATACATGTGTGGTCATTGAAAGAAAAAACTTATTTGATGTGAAACGCGAAAAAAGGTGACGAGATTTAAACTTTGAAACTTGTACGAGCGTCTTATCTAAATAACACAGTAGGCTATAGTAATAACATTTATAGAGTAGGCTAATAATAAACAGTTATGCTATTTGTCAAGGGTGTTGTACGCATTGCCCCCCCCCACCCACCCACTTTATAGCTAGCCAATCACTTGCCACCAACTACGCCATCACTTACTCTTGTAGCTCTGTTATATTATATTTTGACAGCCATTTATTTGGTCTTTCAGTTACAAATTATAATTTATGAACATACAATCAGCTGATTATATTATAAAGTATTGCATGCAGGGGTGTGCGTGTGGCTGCGAGTGTAATTGTTCGGCCTAGCAGGAAGGCGTTATTCGTCACTCGTTTTCTGCCGAAATACCGGCCTGAGGATTTGCAGAGTTTTATCGGGGAGAGCGTATCAATAGCGTCACTGAGGTGCATTAAGTTGAAATGCAGGTTTCCGGATAAGTATAGTTCTTTCCATGTATCAGCTGATGAGGGTGAGTTTGAATTGCTGAAGAAGGCTGAGATCTGGCCGAAGGGTGCACTTGTACTTCCTTTTCGTGGAAGGCTTCGGCGGGAAGATCGAATTGAGGACGTTGGTCATCATGGTAGTTTAGTGGTTTCGGGGCTCACGGAGGAGAGTGAAGGTACCTTTGAGGATGGCTCAAACGAATGAAATCAAGATTCTCTATCAAAACGTCAGGGGTCTTCGCACTAAGGCCAATGAATTCTTGGCTTCCATATCAAGCATTGATTATCCCGTAGTTGCGGTAACTGAATCGAATTTTTGTGACGTAAATTTGACTTGTGACTACTTCCCTGAGACTTTTGTGGTGTTCAGGGCCGACAGGGATCTGCGATCTTCTCATAAGACTTCTGGCGGAGGCGCGTTCATTGCGGTGCGCACTGATGTTAGATGTGTGAGGCGAACTGATCTTGAGCTGTTTGACGAATGTGTATGGGTTGAACTCAGGTTGGATTCGAGTGACCGGATTCTGGTGGGAAACCATTATTTTTGTCCTGATTTTCCTCCTCCGCGTATGAGTGAGTATTTTAATGGATTGATGGAGAAGCTGGATATGGGTGTCCATAGAGTGGTAATTCTGGGAGATTTTAATATACCAAATGTCGACTGGAGAAGCAGATGTCTTTCTCATAATATTCACTGTGCGGCCAAGAAGAAGGCGAATATTATGTTCAGTTTCCTTGATGATATGAACCTGCATCAGTACAACTATGTCGTCCCAGTGCGTGGCAAATCGGTCCTCGATTTAGCTATGGCCAATTGCTCGATTGAAGTAGCTGCTGTGACTGACTGCCTGGTTCGCCCGGATGACCCGCATGACCCGCTTCTTATCACTGTGCCTGATGTTTTGAGCCTGGAACTGCGCAGGCCCAACATTTGTCGTGATTACCGGAGGGCTGATTTCCTGGGTCTGTACCATGCTGTCAAAAATACTGACTGGGGTCCGGTATATGGCGCGTCTGATTCTTCTGAGGCGGCGGAGAGGCTGACAGGAGTGTTGAGCGGTGCGGTGGAGGCCTTCGTACCGTGCTCAACCCGTAGGAGTGGTGGGTTTCCCGCTTGGTTCTCAAGGGAATTGGTTGTTTGTCTCAAGACCAAGAAGAAATGGCACAAGAAATTTAAGAAGACATCCAAGGGGGAGCATTATCGTATATTTGCCGATCTCAGGAAGAGAGCAAAAGTACTGTTGGCTAGAGATCGGGTTGCTCATGCCCATAGAGCCGAGGATGAACTACGTCATAAACCGTCTGGATTTTTCAAGTATGTTAAATCCTTCATGACTGATGCGAAGTATGTGAGACCAATCAAGATCGGGGACGAATTAATAACTGAGGCCGGACCCCTGGCCGAGCGATTTGGGGAGTACTTTCACTCTGTTTACCAGACGTCGACTGGGCGGATGAAGTTGGATAGTGATGTTGGAACGAAACATCATGATGGTGATGCAACTATAAATGTACCAATAGTATCCGTATATGACGTTCAGCGTGCTATTGGGAAGTTGAATGCAAGAGCTGCAGTTGGTGCCGATGGCTTGTCTCCGATTGTGATAAAGGGTGTTAGTGAGCTTCTTTCGCCTGTAATTTGTTGGGTTCTTAACTACAGTCTTGAGACGGGTGTGTTCCCGCAGTCTTGGAAGATGGCTATTGTTACGCCCATACCAAAAAAGGGTGATCCGCACGACATAGGAAACTATCGTCCAATATCAGTTTTGGGGGTTCTGCCTAAAATTTTTGAGATAATAATGCACGACTATCTGTTCAAGTCCCTCAAGGCATCTATCATTCAACAGCAACATGGCTTTATGAGTGGTAGGTCGACTACCACCAATTTAGTTGATATGCTTAACTTCGTTGCGCCTATTGTACATAACCAAGGGCAGGTCGATACTATCTACTTCGATTTCCGCAAAGCTTTTGACAAGGTTCTTCATCAACTTATAGTTTCTAAACTTAGGACAGGCGATGATAACCTCGCCGAGGTTTTTCGCCTTTAAAAAAAAAAAAAAAAAAAAAAAAAAAAAAATCTAAACTTAGGGGATACGGGGTTACTGGGCAGCTGCTGAGATGGATAACTTCGTACTTGCGGGGGCGCTCATTTCGTGTGAAGATTTCTGGGGTGCTATCTAGAGAGTTTGATGTCACCTCTGGGGTGCCTCAGGGCTCCAACCTTGGACCGCTCTTTTTTATTATTTTTGTAAACGATATACACAGGGGTATTACTTCGGAGTTTAAAATGTACGCAGATGACCTCAAGATTTACAGATCGATAAAAAATGAGAATGACAGGCAGATGCTGCAGGAAGATATTGACCGCGTTGTTCAATGGTCATCTGATAATGCTATGCCGTTAAATGTTGAGAAAACTGCAGTCATTACGTACTCCAGAAAAACATTAGTTAAAAAGTATGTATATTCTGCCCTTGGAAGTTCGCTTCAAAGGGTTGATACGATATCTGATCTAGGGGTAGTAATGGACTCAGGGTTGCACTTTAATAAGAACGTCGAGAAAGTTACGGCGAAGGCTCGAAGAAATCTTGGCTTGGTGAAATGGATCAGCCGAAATTTTAGAAACCCTGCAAGTATCGTAAAACTTTATCAAGTTAACGTCCGCCCCATTTTAGAATACTGTTCCGTGGTTTGGGGCAACGATAGGATTACCACTACCAACCTTATTGAAAGTGTTCAAAAAAATTTCTTGAGGTACTTGGTGTACAGAAAGTTTTCTGACATAGACACTTATGAGGGTTTATGTAAATCATGGAAATTGCACCCTCTGAGTAAGCGTCGTGGATTGGCGGCGGCATTGTACCTCTACAAGGTCTTGCATGGATATGTTGATGGCGATATTTCTGGACTGGGTCTAAGGGTTCCCCATGCAGGAGTGAGGAGATATAGATTGTTTTTTACATCTAACGAGTTTAAAGATGCCTCACCTCTGGCCCGTTGTGCTAGTATTGCGAATGATTTTGGAAATGAAGTAGACTTTTTTAACTCGAAAATAGAAATTTTTAAGGCGGAATTACTGAAGAATGTGATTTGACGTAACTGACTGTGATAGTATGTTGATTTAATTTATGTTTTTATGTTCAAGCCCTTTGTACCTGCGTGTTATGTGTGTCTATGTTCATGTCTTCGTGTCTGCAGACGTTCTTCGTGAATACTTATGTTGATATAGGATTTGGTAAATTTGGAAATTATAATAATAAATAGGAGTGGTGATATATGATATAATGAATCATTATAGCAAGTATATTAAGGCTGCTTGCCGTTCTACTTGCTGACGGACTTCCGTACCTGGCTGCACACTGTTCTGTGGGAGGAGACGGCAGGGTGTAGGGGAGTGTGGGAGCCCTGAAAAAAAAAAAAAAAAAAATGTTAACGCGCTCTATAATCGATGTGTTCAGTGCGAGAGTGAACTATTGCGGCTCTTATACGCATGCTCGAGTAATGTTTGTCAGGTACAATCTGGCAACGCTGTCAAACGTTCCGATTGGTCTAAACGTGTGGAACAGCAGAGTTCATCAACCGTAAAAAGCATATTAAGTAGGAAGCGAATGTATTTTTTTCAGAATTATTCGATAGAAAATGAGCTAATTAGAGCGTGGTAAGCGAAACTTTTTTTTTAGAAACATTTTTGTTGGTGGAAAAAATGATAATTGTATTGGCTATGCCGGCCGGGACACAGAACGGGTTCTCTTAAGAGCTGTACTGCATTCTGAACGTGATTATAGAGCAACATTTTACGTACGACTCGTCTTAAAAAACGACAATTTGTCAGAGTAACTTACAAAGAGGTGAGCTGAGATAGAGGCTGAAATGCTTCCCAGGGTACTTCCACCAGGCCACAGTTCTTCAAAGACCTAAACAAACAAAACAATCGACCACCAGTTATTTCAGTTATATCAACACATGTTACTAACTTAACTCTACAGATATCAGATGAATTGATGTCCCATAGCCGAGCGAGTGAGAGGGAGATATGTGGCATAACTACGCATGCGCCCAAAGATCTTTACAGTTATCCAAATGTGAAAACATATTACAGCCGTTATCTTGGTTGTTAGTTTACTGCATGCATAAACGCTTGCTCACAACAATGAGTGAAATTATACGACAATGTTATTGGAACGGCGTGTATGGGTTGTGCGAGTGAGAGCGTTATCCATTCTCTCACTCCCACGGCTAGCAGACATTAGTTCATCTGAATACTGTACAAATAAAAAGATATCGACAACTTGTAGGGATAAAGTAGAGTGTAGCTGCTCCTATTGACAGGTGACAATGATAAGTGTATCATTAGGCCTATCATCTTAGCCTGCTTAGTAGCCCTAGGGTAAACGCACAAATCTCTTACAAGCGGGAGCCTGCTATACTAAGAGAGAAGATTTAGGTGGCTCGTGTATTCCTTCCGCAACCTCCTCTGTATTCAAATGAAGTGAAGTCCCCTAGCCGTGCGAGTGAGAACTCAACGCACAACCCATACGCGCCTACCCAATAACATTGTCGTATAATTTCACTCATTGTTGTGAGCAAGCGTTTATGCATACAGTAAACTAACAAGCAAGATAACAACTGTACAGTCCAGCCTCTCTAAGTTTGCTCCTAATGTAAACAAATAATGACGTCACTGAGCATGCGCATTATATCAAAATGTGTACACGCTGATTAAAAAGTAACAACAAAATATTTTCAAAAGTATTTAAATACAAAATACTTTTAAAAGTATTTTTATAAATGAAATTGTTAGGCGTACATCATATCACGACTGATATTTTTAGTAGGCTACTTAAAGTACTTATAATTTAAAAAATGGTTATCTTAATAGGAATACGACATCCATAAAGTCACGGACTCTAGTATGCACCCTGTAGTAGCTGGTTTTGGTTAGTTGACAGTAGGAGCTAACTTAGAGCGGCTGAACTATAGTATGTTTTCAGATTTGGATTATAAGGGTAAAGAGCTTTGAGCGCATGCGTAGTTATGCCACAGTATCTCCCTCTCATTCGCTCCCCTATGGGACATTAGTTCGTCTGGTACATATACTCCTCTTACGCTCTTTCTAATGTTACAAAAAGTAGGCCAACACTGTTTTTACCTGTTAGATTAAAATTAAAAGTACTTTATTCAATGTACTTTTTCATTAACTGTATTTATTTACTGCAGTCGGATAATGTATTATTAATATAATAAAGTGTAAATAGAATTGTAATGTATTTACATAGCTATAATAGTTTATCTACTCCGCGTGCGCGAGGCAAGCACCTACAGGTTGTAAACAAAAGTGTAAACACTAGTTATCGTGCATCTACCTCTCCGTTAGACAAAATTACCGTATCTTGCACTACGTTCCATCATTGAAATAGTATCTGCATCCAGCTAAAATAAACGTTATCCTTTAAGCATTTTCAATTATACCATTCAGATTACTTGTAATTATTATAGTTTCATAAAGCGACTCCGTAATTAATTATTTTAACTATTACATTTCACAAATCAATTTTTTTCTACATTTTAATGGGTAACGCTTTGATATTCAAAAACTTAACACATTCACTATCACGCATGTCAGCAAAAGACAGCTTACAAAACTTTTCAACTTCAGTCTACGAAGAAAATCGAAATGAACCGATACAATTCCAAAAGATAACTGATGAAACTAAAAATGAGTTAAACACGGGCCAGTCAGTGCAAACAGTTGTATTAAACTAGTCACGGACATTAATTATTTCAATGATATGAAATTAAAAATCTGAAATGATAAACAAAGAATCACTGGAATGGTTTACTCTCCTGTTATATTTCACGCACATTAGTCTTATATTACTTGTGACCAGAAATGAAATAAAACTGAGTCTACAATGAAAACCTACTAATCATAAATATTAATGTAATAATAGTAAATAATGTAACAAAAAATAACAATGTAAGAGTAACATTAATAAAAGTTTTAGTTAATGGTAAACAAATGTTCGATTTATAAAATATTTTCTAACAAATGAATTGAACGTGTTTTCATTATAATATTAAGCTGAGAGTGAATAATTTAGTGTTGTATGGAATTGTTGTTTTTGATCATGCCGTGCGCATTTTATAGTTAATACGCATGCTCACTTGTATTGCTGGTTGCCTACGTCGGAGTACTTTTAGCGTAAAGTTCATCCGTTGTTAGTATGCTCCTCCTCCTCCTCCTAGTGTCTGTCAACAAACAAAAGAAGCCACCTACTACTAAAGGGTGCACGCTACACTCCACCACTTTACAACTATCCTATTCCTCCTATTAAGTTAACTATTTTTTAAATTATAAGCACTTAAAATATCAGTCATGATATTATGTAGGCCTAACAATTTCATTTAGAACAATACTATTAAATGTATTTTGTATTTAAATACTTTTGAAAGTATTTTGTTGTTACTTTTTAATGAGCGTGTACACATTTATATATAATGCGCATGCTCAGTGATGTCATTATTTGTTTACATTAGGAGCAAACTAAGAGAGGCTGGACTTTAGACAGACTCTAGCTGTAGAAGTAGGCGTATCGTATTAATAATAAGTTGAATTGAGTAGGGTAAGGTAATGGTTAATTAATACTCACAGTCTTTTTAACCTTTGATTGTAAGAAAACGTCTTCGGATGAATTCTGTCCAATCGGTTGTCGGCCAAAATTCTGCAACAATACAACATAACATAAATTATAGTAATACATTTTACTTTCTCTTGCCAACTATATGAATGAATATATAGGAAGGAAAGTATTGTTTTCATGTCCATTTTAAGAAATACACTCTTCACCCGAATATACACCTAAACAGACGCCCTCAACCCACACAATACATGTTTTTTACCGATTGATCTGTGTGTGTGTACAGAATATCTCAAGAACGGAACATCGTTCGAACTTGACACTTGAAACTTAAGTTACATACCACTACCGGACCCGACACGAACATTTTCATCAAAATCGGACAACCGGAAGTAGTAGTTTATTCCTGTCATTTTTCACTTTTTTGCGATTTTCTCAAAAACTGGTCCAACGATTTTTTTTAAAATCGCCTGGTTTACTAAATTTTTTATGCTCTACAAGATAGGGTAGGCGCCATATTTGCTGAAATTCTCAGCGAGGCTGTTTTTACGTAAAAAAATTGTTTTTTTAAGATTTCGGCTTTATTACGCATTTAACTGCAAAAATGTACCTATATAATAAAAGTTGTAGAAAATTTTAAATCCTACAACTTTTATTCCAAACAATTTTTTGTATAACGCTTAGTTTAGCGGTAATTAGCGATTTTCTGTTTTTTTTCTCACGAAATTGTGTGAAAAATCGATTTTGTTAAAGATTTCGGCCTTAGTATGCATTTTTACGACAAAATTGTATATAATGAAATTTGTAAAAAATTAAAAGATCTACAACTTTAATTTAAAGCATTTTTCTCTACAGAGCCTAGTTTAGCGTGAAAGAATGATTATTCGTATTTTTAAGCCAAACAGGTCGATTTTCATTTTTCGTCTTTCACTCATGATTAAAATAAGGTTATGTTTTTTGAGGTTAGTTTGTGTGTTTATTTCTAATGTTTTATTAATAATGTTAGATTTATTGTTAATTATTTGCATTAGCAAGAGAAAGTTGTGTGAGTGTTTCACACCAGATTTTTAGTTTTGTTTTTGGGGACTTGACCCCGCCTCCATTTAAATGGAGTTGCTACAATAAAAAAAATCTGGTGTGAAACACTCACACAACTTTCTCTTGCCAATCCCAATAATTAACAATATAATATAACATTAGTAATAAAACATTAGAAATAAACATAACCTAATATTAATCATGAGTGAAAGACGCAAAATTAAAATCGACCTGTTTGCCTTAAAAATACGGAATATCACTCTTCCACGCTAAACTAGGCTCTGTAGAGAAAAATGCTCTAAATAAAAGTTGTAGATCTTTTAATTTCCTATAAATTTTATTACTATATACACGTTTGTCGTAAAATGCTAACTAAGGCCGAAATCTAAAAACAAATAGATTTTTCACACGTTTTCGTGAGAAAAAAAACACAAAATCGCTAATTACCGCTAAACTAACCGTTATGCAGAAAAAAATTGTGAAATATAAGTTGTAGGATTTTAAATTCTCTAAAACTTCTATTATGTAAATTTTTACGTTAAAATTCATATATGTATTAAAGCCACAATCTTAAAAAAAACAATTTTGTTAGTACGTGAAAACAGCCACAACAAGAATTTCAACAAACATGACGCCTATCCTATCTTGTAGAGCATGAAAAATTTAGTAAACGAGGCGATATTGAAAAAAAATCGTAGGACCAGTTTTTGAGAAAATCGCAAATAAGTGAAAAATCCGGTTGACCGATTTTGATGAAAATGTTCGTGTCGGGTCCGGTAGTGGTATTAAACTTAAGTTTTAAGTTCGTACCATGTTCCGTTCTCGAGATATTCTGTTCACACACAGATTAATAGGTAAAAAGCAGTTGTGTGTGTGGGTGTGAGGGTGTCTGTTTAGGTGTATATTCGGGTGTTGAGTGTATTTGTTGTGATCGACATGAAAACAATACTTTCCTTCCTATACATTCATTCATATAGGGCAAGAGAAAGTAAAAAACACTAAAAATATGAAACTGACATGTAAGAACGCAGATTGAAATCAGTTAAATTTTGGTGTACTATAATACGTTAAACCCTACCGGGGGTTGGTCTAGAGGTAAAGTCGTCGCTGTGAGTCAGCTGTTTAACAGCTGATTTCCGGAGACAAAGGTTCCTGGTTCAAATCCCAGTAAAGATAGTTACTTTTGTACGGATTTGAATAATAGACAGTGGGTGTGGGTGTAGTTCGATGGTTGGGTTTCAATTAACCATACTCAGTGAGTGTGTCTGTAGAAGACTACACCACCTCATTTACACGTCATACACATCATCCTCATCTCATTGCTTAGTCTATTGTTCTCAATTGAACAGATTGCAACTGACACAAATTAGGGATTTAAAAAAAAATGAAGCCTGAACATGATTTTACTAATTCATATTTTTGGGAACTTTGATACCATCAAGTCCCAATGTGACGTACGTGTCATGCCATCAAAAGGGCTAAAGCACTAAAAGTGATTTTATTACACTTAAATTTATGAAACAATGTAGCTACACATATGTCACCGCCACCCCTTCTAATAAATCATTTACTGTGTTGCCGGCGTTTGACGGCATAGCGACAAAGTTTTCGGCTCCGCACTGCAAAGGCCTTTGTCATCAAGGCCAAACCAATAGCCGCTCTCTGCCACAGCGCTCTCGGCAGCTATATAAAGAGCGCTGCACTGAGCCGAGTCGATTCAATTCCAATCAAGACACCGAGACCTTCACTTCGGTGCAGACAACGACGAGACGTCCACCACGGCACACGGCTGCCGGACTCCAGCGAGGACTAATCGACGACCCCGCAAGAGAGAAGATTATGCTTCCGCTCGCCGACCCGTCACCGTAAGCCGTCGACCGGACCGTCATCGCCCACAGCGGTCCCTCGACCGAGCCTTACGTCCGTTGGACCCGACGAAGCAGCCATCGACGCACTACTGCGAGGGAAGAAGATGACGTCTCCGCTGGACGACGACACGCCGTGTCGCCCAGCCTCCGACCGCCACGACGACTACAACAGACGACCACCGCTTAAACGGCCCTTTTCAGGGCCACCAAATTAATAAGGTTGCCACTTAATGTCGCCATCCGGTGACATTTAGTTAAAAATTTTTGGATTGAAAGTTTAAGTGAAGTTTAAATAAAGAGGTGTTTGTAGAGTACTTACAATTCCTCTAGTTGTATCAGGTTGGAGAACGCACCCTCAGTCAACTCGGTGATGTTGTTGCCACTCAAATCCCTGAAACAAAACCCAACAATCAGTCATCTATGCACACCGCGCTACTAAATGCATTAGCTATGTCCACAATCATGCCGTTTACAGGCATACCACCTACAGTCCAGCCTCTCTTAGTTTGCTCCTAATGTAAACAATGACGTCACTTAGCATGCGCATTATATAAAAATGTGTACACGCTCATTAAAAAGTAACAACAAAATACTTACAAAAGTATTTAAATACAAAATACTTTCAAAAGTATTTTTATAAATGAAATTGTTAGGCTTACATCATATCATGACTGATGTTTTTAGTACTTTAAGTAGTTATAATTTAAAAAATAGTTAACTTAATAGGAATATGACATCCGTAAAGTCGTAGACTCTAGCGTGCACACTGTAGTAGGTGGCTTTTGTTTGTTGACAGAAGGAGGAGCAAACTAACAACGGCTCAACTGTAGGCCTACCTGCACTCGTTTCAAGAAATTTATCTCAAGAAAAAAATCTGGTGTGAAACACTCACACAACTTTCCCTTGCCAATGCAAATAATTAACAATATAATCTACACATTAGTAATAAAACATTAGAAATAAACAAACAAACTATACTCGATAAAAATAACCTAATTTTTATCTTATAGGGCCTATGAAAGACGCAAAATGAAAATCGACCTCAGTTTGGCTTAAAAATACGGAAAATCGCTCTTTCACGCTAAACTAGGCTCAGTACAGCCTTTTGATTTGACGTTGATAACGTTGATCGTTTAATTTCCTATAAATTTTATTAAATATACTTTTGTCGTAAAATGCATACTAAGGCGGAAATATTTTAAAAAATCGATTTTTCACACCGTTTTCGTGAAAAAAACAGAAAATTGCTAATTACCGGTAAACTAAACGTTATACAAAAAAATTTTTGTAAAAAAGTTGTAGGATTTTAAATTTTCTACATTTTTTATTATAATAAATTATTGCGCTAAAATGCATATTAAAGTCGCACCCTTAAAAAAAATAATTTTTTTTACGTAGAAACCACGTCATAAAGAATTTCAGGAAATATAGCGCCTACCCTATCTTGTAGAGAATAAAAAACTCACGAAACCAGTCGATTTAAAAAACAACGTAGAACCAGTATTTGAAAAAATCGCATAGAAGTAAAAAATTACACGAATAAACAACTACTTCCGGTTGACCGATTTTAATGAAAATGTTCGTGTCGGGTCCGGCAGTGGTATGTAACTTAAGTTTCAAGTTTCAAGTTCGTACGATGTTCCGTTCTTGAGATATTCTGTTCAAACACGCACCCACGCACGAACGCACGCACACACACACACGCACAGACTAATCGCTAAAAACATGTTTTTTGGGTTCAGGGGGTCTGAAAACATGTAGATCCAGTGAAAATTCGATTTCAAAAAATGGATATGAAAAAAATACTTTCCTACCTATAGCCTACATTCATATAGGCAAGAGAAAGTAAAAAAATCTGGTGTGAAACACTCACACGTCTTTCTCTTGCCAATGAAATAATTAACAATATAACCTAACATTAGTAATAAAACATTAGAAATAAACAAGAAAATAACCTCAATAAACATAACCTAATTTTAATCATTTATGAAAGACGCAAAATGAAAATCAACCTCAGTTTAGCTTAAAAATACGGAAAATCACTCTTTTTACGCTAAACTAGGCTCTGTGGAGAAAAATGCTTAAAATAAAAGTTGTAGATCTTTAATTTTCCTATAAAATTGATTATATACACTTTTGTCGTGAAATGCATACTAAGGCCGAAATCTTAAAAAAATTGATTTTTCACACGTTTTCGTGAGAAAAAAAACCGAAAATCGCTAATTACCGCTAAACTAAGCGGTATACAAAAAAAACCGTTAGAAGTAAAAGTTGTAGGATTTTAAATTCTCTAAAACTTGTATTTTATAAATTTTTGCGCTAAAATGCATAAAAAAGCCGCAATCTTAAAAAAACTATTGTTTTACGTGAAAACGGCCTCACCAAGAATTTCAGTAATAATGGCGCCTACCCTATCTTGTAAAGCGTAACAAATCTAGTAAACCAGGCGATTTAATAAACAATTTAGAGAATTTAAAATTCTACAACTTTTATTTCAAACATTTTTTTGTATAACGCTTAGTTTAGCGGTAATTAGCGATTTTCTGTTTTTTTCTCACGAAAACGTGTGAAAAATCAATTTTTCTAATATTTCGGCCTTAGAATTCATTTTACGACAAAAGTGTATATAATTAATTTTATAGGAAATTAAACGATCTTCAACTTTTATTTAATATATTTTTGTTACAGAGCCTAGGTTAGTGTGAAAGAATGATTTTCCGTATTTTTAAGCTAAACTGAGGGTTGATTTTCATTTTGCGCCTTTCACTCATGATTAAAATAAGGTTATATTTTTTGAGGTTAGTTTTTTATTTATTTCTAATATTGTATTACTAATGTTACATCATATTGTTAATTGTTTGCATTGGCAAGAGAAAGTTGTGTGTGTGTGACTGTTTCACACCAGATTTTTTAATGATGATATAATTCATTAAAGAAATAAATAATTCCTATTCAATATATAAACGCGAACACAATAATAAATCAAAAATTTAATAATAATATTACATTACTAATAAAACATTAGAAATAAACAAAAAACTAACCTCAAAAAATATAACCTTATTTCAATCATAAGTGAAAGGCGCAAAATGAAAATCTAACTCAGTTTGGCTTAAAAATACGGAAAATCACTCTTTCACGCTAAACTAGGCTCTGTAGAGAAAAATGCTTTAAATAAAAGTTGTAGATGTTTTAATTTCCTATAAAATTTATTATATACACAGTCGTAAAACGCATACGAAGGCCGAAATCTTAAAAAAAATAAACTTTTCACACGTTTTCGTGAGAAAAAATCAGAAAATTGCTAATTACTGCTAAACTAAGCATTATACAAAAAAATGTTTAAAACAAAAGTTGTAGGATTTTTAATTCTCTACAACTTTTATTATATAAGTTTTTGCGCTAAAATTTATAATGAAGCTGTAATCTTAAAAAAACCATGTCTTTACGTGAAAACAGCCTTACCGAGAATTTCAGTAAACATGGCGCCTACCCTACCTTGTAGAGCATAAAAAATTTAGTAAACCAGGCGATTTAAAAAAAAATCGTAGGACCCGTTTTTGAGCAAATCGCAAAAAAGTGAAAAATTATACGAATAAACTACTACTTCCGGTTGACCGATTTTGATGAAAATGTTCGTGTCGGGTCCGTTAGTGGTATGTAACTTAAGTTTTAAGTTTCAAGTTCGTACATTGTTCCGTTCTTGAGATATTTTGTATACACACACACACAGACCAATCGCTAAAAACATGTTTTTTGGGTTCAGGGGGTCAGAAAACGTATAGATCCGGTGAAAACTCGATTTGTTAAAATCGACATGAAAACAATACTTTCCTTCCTATATATTCATATAGGCAAGAGAAAGTAAAAAATTATGTATTTAAAAATATAAACTAACCTTTTTTTCAATGACGAAATATTCATTAAAGAAATAAATAATTCTAGTTCAATATACAGACTGGAACACGTTAATAAAACAAAAATCATAGCGGTAATAAAGCGAAAGTTCTCCGATACAAAACTAACCAAGTTAGCCGGGCCGAGCAAGAAGTTAAACTGACCGAAGAAAGACGATACGATAGAGTGATTGCATCGTCATAGATTGTCATTTGTTTAAAGTTGGGCGATCACAAACAAGTATAAACATGCACAGACACACTGCCTCTCCACAACCAAACTAAGAAAACGGAGGGGGACTTCTCTATACATCCAAATACATACCTACAATTCATTAACTTCTGTAGTTACTGAACAACCCTAATTTATTCAACAAGGAAAAAACTATTATAAAATTATTTTATAACATAATTTTTAAAATATTACAATAAATTCATTTTTTCTTTTCTTAATAAATTTTAATATTTCTCTTCATATATTATAAATGTAAATATTACACAAATAAAGTATGGTATCGTGAAAAATCAATATTATAGCCTTCCACAAGCCAAAAATTCTGGCGTGAAACAATCAGACGACTTTCTCTTGCCAATGCAAATAATGAACAATTTAACCAAACATTAGAAACAAACAAAATATAAAATCTGGTGTAAAACACTCACACAACTTTCTCTTGCCAATGCAAATAATTAATGATATAACCTAACATCAGTAAAAATGCATAATAAGGCTAAAATCTTTAAAAATCGATTTTTTAAACGATTTCGTAAGAAAAAACAGAATATCACTAACTACCGCTAAACTAAGCGTTACACAAAAAAATGTTTGTAATAAAAGTTGTAGGATCTTAAATTCTCTACAACTTTTACTAGATATATTTTTGTGCTAAAATGCATATTTAAGTCGTAATCTTAGAAAAACAATTTTTCTAAGTGAAAACTGGCTCTCCAAGAATTTCAGCAGACATGGTGCTTACCCTATCTTGTAGAGAATAAAAAATTTAGTAAACCAGGCGATTTTTAAAAAAAATCGTAGGACCAGTTTTTGAGAAAATCGCAAAAAAGTTAAAAATTACACAAATAAACAGACTACTACTTCCGGTTGACCGATTTTGATGAAAATGTTCGTGTCGGGTCTGGTAGTGGTATGTAACTTAAGTTTCAAGTTTGTACGATGTTCCGTTCTTGAGATATTCTGTTCACACACACACACACACACAAACATACACACGGGCACACATACAGACACACACACACACACAGACCAATCGCTAAAAACATGTTTTTTGGGTTCAGGGGATCTGAAAACGTGTAGATACAGCGAAAAATCTATTTCTTAAATTCGACATGAAAACAATACTTTCTTTCCTAATTCATATAGGTATGAAAAATGAAAAATTCTATATAGCCTAAATTTCAAACTAATTAATAATTAAAATAATTAATCAAACTATTATGAAAAAATCTGGTGTGAAACACTCACACAACTTTCTCTTGCCAATGCAAATAATTTAAACAATATAATCCAACATTAGAAATAAATAAAAAACTAACCTCAAAAAACATAACCTTATATTCATCATGAGTGAAAGACGCAAAATGAAAATCGACCTGTTTGGGTTAAAAATACAGAAAATCACTCTTTCACGCTAACCCTTTCACGCTAAACTAGGCTCTGTAGAGAAAAATGCTCTAAATAAAAGTTGTAAATCGTTTAATTTCCTATAAATTTCATTATATACACTTTTGTCGTAAAATGCATACTAAGGTCGAAATCTTAAAAAAATAGATGTTTCACACGTTTTCGTGAGAAAAGTAAACAGAAAATTGCTAATTTCCGCTGAATTAAGCGTTTACAAAAAAATGTTTGGAATAAAAGTTGTAGAATTTTAAATTGTCTACAACTTTTAATATAGGCTATAAATTTTTACGCTAAAATGCATTATAAAGGCGCAATCTTAATAAAACAATTTTTTTACGTGAAAACAGCCTCACCAAGAATTTTAGCAAACATGGCGCCTACCCTAACTTGTAGAGAATAAAAAATTGAGTAAGCAAGGCGATTTTAAAAATGAATCGTAGAACCAGTTTCTTAAGAAAATCGCAAAAAAGTGAAAAATTACACAAATAAACTACTACTTTTGGTTGACTGATTTAGATGAAAATGTGCGTGTCCGGTTCGGTTGTGGTGGTATGTAACTTACGTTTCAGGTTTTAACATCGTACGATGTTCCGTTCTTGAGATATTCTGTTCACACACACACACACACAGACCAATAGGTAAAAAGTAGTTGTGTGTGTGTGTGGGTTGAGGGGGTCTGTTTAGGTGTATTTTCGGGTGAAGAGTGTATTTGTTAAAATCGACACGAAAACAATACTTTCCTTCCTATATATTCATTTATATAGGCAAGAGAAAGTAATAATAATATATAAATTTCAAACTAATTAATAATTTAATTAATTAATCAAACTATTATCAAAAAATAGAAAAGTATACCCGGGTGAAGCCCGGCCGGACAAGCAGTTGTTACTACAGTGTTGTTGTTTAGGTCAACAACCTAAACAGAACCTCTACAGACGGGTTTGAACCTCTACAGGCAGGTTTGAACCTCTACAGACAGGCTTGAACCTCTACAGACAGGTTTTACTAAGTAAAAACGAGGAGTAAGGTGGTTTACCATTGCCACAACTCACTGAGTTGAAAGAGTATGCTTATCAGCATGCCAGGCCCTCCGAAAAGCACTCACTTTCCACCCTGTAAATGACACCTTCACTTCATTCACCACAGGGTCCACCTGTATAATGAAATTCATTACTTTGAGAGGAGGAGATAACTGTGATTAGTGTCACCTAACACACCTCTACCACTTCTCTTCTTAAATAGTTCAGTCATATAAGTGGCTGACTATGTAATAAGAAACAGAACTATTTTTTTTTAGCCCTGTACCAAACAGATAGAGTGCAATTAAAATAAAACTCCACCTGCCCGTTTTGGGCATTGTTACTACATAATAAGGTAATAAAAAATTTAAAAGTCGACCAAAATCAGTTTGTAGTGAACTAGGCAACAAAAACTTATACAATTTAATAATAAAGATGCAGACTATAAATGAAATGGAACCAAACATTATACTCATATCATATTACAAACAAGTGTTTAAAAAATGAATACAAAAAACAGAAACTTCATTTTTGTTCTAATTGGGGTATTTTTTTGCGGTAACTACTACTACTAAAAGAATAACCGTTTCTGTCCTATCTGTTGACTTGACAGCTCTCTCTCTCTCTCCCCCCTTCTAAAATACGATACATTACTAGGGGAAATATTATTATTATTTAGTTAGACTCCAGATGTTTTCGCTGTCACTGTCTTGTCTGTATTAAACAAAACTGATTTCCATAATATGATCAATTTATAAAAATATCCATTACAAAGTGTATTTTTTTTATTAAATTGTTATTAAAAAACAGTGAGTGATAATTTAATAAATTTTAATGTTAGTTCTTTTTTGTTGTTTAACATTAGGCCTAATTTAAAACATACCTTTACTGAAGTTATCCGATTCTTTCCAATAATTGTTATTTCTTCCATTACGCCAGTTAGTAGGCTATATCCGATGTTCGTTTAAACGAACAATAATTTAAACCGTATAAACGTTTCACTCAGTAAAACATCTTGTAAAATAATAATGTCTAACGTATATTTACATTTCTCGATTAATAGCTACCTCCGATTTGCGTTTTTAACGTTTTAATAACCGCTTACCCGGACAACTCTTATACCGTACAATTGTTTCACCGAGAGAATCTAGCATAGCAACAGACAGCCGAGCCACTATTGGTTGAACTCACAAACATCTCAACCAATCACAGCAGCGCGGAATGCCTAGTAGTAACCAAAAAACAATTCAAATTAATACTTTTTAATATTAAAAAATATTATACATTAATGTTTTCTTTACCTTTAAATTTTTTTAAATACAAAACAATTATTAAATATATAAAAAGTAACCAACTAAATTAAGTGTGATAATTTTCCACTTTACATAATTATTCTTTTGACTTAAAATCACAGCAGTGCGGAATAATAACTCTTGCCTAGTAACCAGAAAAAATCATTCAAAATAATGCTTTTTAATGTTAAAACATATTTTATATTAGTATTTTCTTTACCTTTAAAATTTTTTAAATACAAAATAATTATTAAATATATAAAAAGTAACAAACAAAATTAAGTGTAATAATTTTCCACTTAACAGAAATATTCTTTTGACTTAGAAACCGGTGTGTTTGTTGCAACCCTTTGAATTTGCTAATCGTTCACCGTGTACGAACGTGAGTGTTGGTCGTTTTCTCGTGTAACTTAATATAAATACAAATAGGCCTAATGTTTTCATTGTGTTTCTGTGCGTTTTCTTTGAATTTTGTTATTTATTAATGAGTACAAAGTGTAAAATAATGACTAAATATTAGTATTGTTATGTTTCGGTGGATTTTTGACGTTGCAGTTTTGTAAATAATCTAAAACTTTAGTTTTTTAAGCGGGAATGTTGGCCTAGTGTTTACCGGATTTATTCAACGAACAAATTTCACACTTTCTAATTCTGTAAGTCATTTACCTTTTATATTATTACTAATACTTTTAATATTATTTTTGTAATAACATTACGAAAATAAGTAGATTTATAAAAAAACATTTGAATAATTCACAATGTCTTCCTTTCTTTTTAAGAACCAGGTCTATCTTCAAAAATATGTTAGGCCTATAATAAAAGTTAAAATAAAAATTCTACAACTTTAATTAAATTTGTTTTTTGTATAATGCTTAGTTTAGCGGTAATTAGCGATTTTCTGTGTTTTTTCTCACGAAAACGTGTAAAAAATCGATATTTTTTAAAAGATTTCAGCCTTAGTATGCATTTTAGGACAAAAGTGTAGACTATGTAATGATCGACAACTTTTCTTCAGAGAATCTTTCTTTACAGAGCCTAGTTTAGCGTGAAAGAGTGATTTTCCGTATTTTTAAGCCAAACTTAGGTTGATTTCAAAATTTGATCTTCAAAAATAATTTCGTAAAATTTTTATGCTTGAAACAAACGTTGATCTTGTTGAAAAACTTTTAATATTAATATTCTTTATTTATTTGTTTGGTATTTTTTAAATACCTGAATGAAATTCATTTTTAAAATTTTACTCTTGTTTAGGTGATGAGCCTGTAGGCTGGTTTGAACCTCTAGAGAGAGGTTTTACTAAGTAAGAGGGAGGAGTGAGGTGGTTTACCATTGCCACAACTCACTGAGTTCAAAGTGTATGCTTATCAGCATGCCAGGCCCTCTGAAAACCACATATTTTCTACTCTGCAAATTTTTAATTTTTTTAATTACTAATTTGTGTACGGTGCAATCTGTTCAATTTAGAACAATAAGCAATGAGATGACCCAATGAGATGAGGATGATGTGTATGTCGTGTAAATGAAGTGTAGTCTTGTACAGACCCAGGCCGACCATTCCCGAGAGAGTATGGTTAATTAAACCCCAACCATCAAAGTACTCCGGTAACCACTGTCTAGTATTCAAATCCGTATAAAAGTAACTACCTTTACTAGGATTTCAACCAGGAACCTTTGTCTCCGAAAATGAGCTGTTAAACAGCTGATTTTGGTGACGACTTTACCTCTAGACCAACCCGGTGGGTCTACTCTGCAAATGACACCTTCACTTCACTTCACGACAGGGTCTACCTGTATAATGAAATTCATTACTTTCAGAGGAGATAACTGTGATTAGTGTCACCTAACACACCTCTACCTCTTCTCTTATTAAATGATTCAGTCATATAAGTGGCTGACAATGTGATAAGAAACACAACTATTTAAATAATTTGACACTCCACCTGTCTGTTATGGGCAAAAAATGTTACTATAATCCTTAAAGTAGTCTAGGTTGAAGGTTTAAAAGAAACCATCGGTTTTATAAATTGTAACTAGGATCTGCTTTCGTCAATTTACATGAAATTAACATAAAATTAAAAGGTAAATACAATTTCACAACACCATAGCGACTAATTTATAAAATTTCCTTCATTAGGTTAATAAATTTTTACTTTTAATAAAAAAAGTGTCAATAACAAGAGAAAACATTTTAATAAATGTAGCCTACTTATTACCGAATAAATATTTAAATCACAAAATTAGCAAACGCATTCAAAAGCCCCTAAACATAACAATTCAGAGTAGCCTAATTTTATTTATTTAGTAAAATATAGCTACATTAAAATTACAATTCATGTGTTTGGGACTATATAAATTTTATGTTTGGTTCAATTCATTAATTTATTTGTTGTGTTCTATTGTAAGATATCATTTATCAATCTCAACCAATGAGGGTTGATTTCTAGCTGCACATACAAACAGTTTTATACTGAACTGGACACAGTCGTCCGCTAACTAGATACGCGAGTAGGCCTAGATGCTATCTTGTTTTTAACGCCCTTGGGTCGCTCAACTATCTGTACATATACGCGATCGCTAACGTAACACGTAATAAAATCACAACTTAATAATATCAAGTCACTACACATATTAATATTAATTCACGCGCTGGAGACACTCCAGGAAACCGACCATTCTAAATACAGTCCACTAATTCAAGATCAACACTCATCGGAAAGCCACTGGTACCAGCTGGTAAGCCGCACGACTTGCAAGGTGAGTGAAATAAAAAATTTTATTAATCGACAGTAAGCTGCTATAGGCCTACGCTCCCCCACTCACCCTACCATCATCACTATTACTAAGCTATGTAGCTACAATATTTTAAACTAAATATACTTATACGCAAAAACTCTTCTTCACAAAGAGTTCTGTCCGCGCATAGAAGGAGTAATTTATACAGAACAAAAACATTAATTCACTTAAATACTTCTTACAACTACTATAACAATTACTAAGTTAAATAATTACTACTGGTAGTCGCTATATTATAATTTTTATTTTATTACTATAACTACTTTACAATAATATATTTTAACTAACACTACGTAAATATTTTAACTTTACACGAAATTAATTCAATAAATGAACACAAAGAGACATTAAACTGTCGTCGCAAAGAGATAATTAAAAACTAATAAAACAGTTAGGTATTTTAAGACGTGGAAAAGTTTATAAAGTAAACATGGTAAATTGTACGAGTCGATAGAAATGTGTAATGTTAACATAACTCAACTCAACTCTTAAACAAGATTAAAATTTGATTTTTTTGTTTTTTTTGTTTAACGTCCGACTGTTGTGCAATTACTGCTAATACAGACGGTGAAGAATGAAATGATTTTTTGTAACGTATGAAAATATGCCACCGTGCCTGAACGGGATTCGAACCCAACACCGCATCATTAGAGGCGAGTACGTTACCAACTATGCCAATTTGGCCGGCTAAAATAAACATTTGAAATGAAAGTTTTACAAAGAAAGGTAGTATTAATTCTGCTGTGAATTTGTTTTCATTTGTAACTATTTATCGATGTAAAACTAATGTTATTAATAAAATATGCCATTTAGTTCAGTTTTACTCAAAAAAATTAATGAACAACTTAAAAATTATTAAAGATATAAAATTTTTGGAGTTAAACGCCCACCTTAATGGAGGATAAGACTTTAATTCTGTTTTTACTTTCTCTTGCCTATATGAATATATAGGAAGGAAAGTATTGTTTTCATGTCCATTTTAAGAAATCGAGTTTTCACCGGATCCCTTCAATCCAAAAAAACATGTTTTTATCGATTGGTCTGTGTGTGTGTGTGTGTGTGTGTACAAAATATCTCAAGGACGGAACATCGTACGAACTTGAAACTTAAGTTAGATACCACTAGAAGACCTAACACGGACATTTTCATCAAAATCGGTCAACCGGAAGTAGTAGTTTATTCGTGTAATTTTTCACTTTCTTGCGATTTTCACAAAAACGGCTTCTACAATTTTTTTAAAAATCGCCTCACTTACTAAATTTTTATGCTCTACATGATATGCGCATGTCAGCTGAAATTCTAAGAAAGGTTGTTTCTCGTACAAAAATTGTTTTTATAACGTTTTACGAACGCCCCCTACGTTTTTTTTTAATTACCTCATTTACTACATTTTTTTATGCTCTTCAACATAGGGTAGGCGCCATGTCTGCTGAAATTCTTGGGGAGGTTGTTTTGTAGTAAAAAAATTATTTTTTAAGATTGCGACTTTAATAAGTGCATTTTAGCGCAAAAATGTACTATAATAAAATTTATATGTTAATAAAATTTATAATGAAAGTTAAAATAAAAATTCTACAACTATCATTTAAACATTTTTGTGTATAACGCTTAGTTTAGCGGTAATTAGCGATTTTTTTTTTCTCACGAAAACTTGTAAACAATTGATTTTTTTAAAGATTTCAGCCTTTGTATGCATTTTACGAAAAAAGTATAGGCCTATGTAATAAAATTTATAGGAAATTAAATGACTACAACTTTTCTTTAGAGAATCTTTCTTTACAAAGCCTAGTTTAGCGTGAAAGAGTGATTTTCCGTATTTTTAAGCCAAACTGAGGTGGATTTTCGTTTCGCGTCTTTCACTTGTGATTAAACTAAGGTTATGTTTATTGAGGTAAGTTTTTTGTTTATTTCTAATACCCACCGGGTTGGTCTAGAGGTAAAGTCATCGCTGTGAGTCAGCTGTTTAACAGCTGATTTTCGGAGACGAAGGTTCCTGGTTCAAATCCTAGTAAAGGTAGTTACTTTTATACGGATTTGAATGATAGACAGTGGTTGTGGGTGTAGTTAGAGGGTAACCATACTCAGTGAGTGTGTCTGTAGAAGACTACACAGTCTCATTTATACGTCATACACATCATTGTCATCTGATTGGGTCATCTCATTGCTTATTGTTCTCAATTCAACAGATTGCAACGTACACAAAATAGAGATTACAAAAAAAAAAATCTGGAATTTCTAATGTTTTATTTCTAATATTAGGTTATGTTGTTAATTATTTGCATTGGCAAGAGAAAGTTGTGTGAGTGTTTCACATCACATTTTTGTGTTTGTAAATAACAAATCACATTCACTGGTTGTATTTTGTACAGTTGTGAATAAATAAACTAAGTTAAAAAAATCCTACCCGAGTAGTTAAGCGGCTTTTATTATATACGTGCTACATTAGCAAATAAATAATAACAAATATAAATGTAAGATGAATAAGATATAAATAAACAAGGCCGTTTTCAATTCGACCGCCGATTGAATGACGTAAGAATAAGGAGTAGAGACGGATTCCCGCGGTCGAATAACACGGTTTGTGTGTCGAAGACCGCATGCGGCGGTTTGTTTTGTTAGCACAAACATTTGGTAACGTTTGTTTATTTACTGTTTAACCACTGAAGCTTCTAATGGCCGACAAACAGCTGTTTGTTTTACCACTTGCATCCATTAAGAAATGGTTGTTAAACGTTCTCTCTCTCACCACACATACACATTATTAATTAGTCCACTGATTAACGCCTTTACCGATTGTAAACAAAAAAATCTAGTGTGAAACACTCACACAACTTTCTCTTGCCAATGCAAATAAGTAACAATATAACCTAACATTAGTATTAAAACATTAGAATTATACAAAAAAAAAATTATGTGAAACACTCGCACAACTTTCTCTTGCCAATGCAAATAATTAACAATGTAACCTAACATTAGTAATAAAACATTAGAAATAAACGAAAAATTCTGGTGTGAAACACTCACACAACTTTCTCTTGCCAATGTAAATAAGTAACAATGTAACCTAACGTTAGTAATAAAACATTAGAAATACCTAAACAAAAAAATCTTGTGTGAAACACCGACACAATTTTCTCTTGCCAATGTAAATAAGTAACAATATAACCTAAAATTAGTATTAAAACATTAAAAATATACAAAAAAATTTGATGTGAAACACTCACACAAATTTCTCTTGCCAATGCAAATAATTAATAATACAACCGGACATAAGTAATAAAACATTGAAAATAAATTAAAAAAACTAATCTCAACATTCATTACATAATTTTTATCATGAGTGAAAGACGCTAAATAAATTTCGGCCTCAGTTTAGCTTAAAAATACGGAAAATCACTCTTTCACGCTAAACTAGGCTCTGTAGAGAAAAATGCTTTAAATAAAATTTGTAGATCTTTTAATTTCCTATAAATTTGATTATATACACTTTTGTCGTAAAATTCATACTAAGGCCGAAATCTTAAAAAAATTGATTTTTCACACGTTTTTCGTGAGAAAAAACCAAAAAACGCTAATTACCGTTAAACTAAGCGTTATACAAAAAAATGTTTGAAATAAAAATGTTTGTAGGATTTTAAATTGTCTACAACTTTTATTAAATAACGTTTTGCGCTAAAATGCATATTAAAGCCGCAATCTTAAAAAAACAATTTTTTTCGTTAACAGCCTTAACAAGAATTTCAGCAGACATGGCGCTGGCCCCATTTTGTAGAGCATAAAAAATTTAGTAAACCAGGCGATTTAAAAAAAAAATCGTACGACCAGTTTTTGAGAAAATCGCAAAAAAGTGAAAAATTACACGAATAAACTAATGCTTTCGGTTGACCAATTTTGATGAAAATGTTCGTGTCGGGTCTGGTAGTGGTATGTAACTTAAGTTTCACGTTTGTAGTTCGAACGATGTTCCGTTCTTGAGATATTTTGTATACACACACACGCACGCGCGCGCGCGCACACACACACACACACACCAATCGCTAAAAAAATGTCTTTTTGGATTCAGAGGGCCTGAAAACGTGTAGATCCGGTGAAGAGTGTATTTGTTAAAATCGACATGAAAACAAAACTTTCCTTGCTATATATACATATAAGCAAGAGAAAGTAAATATTAAAATAAACCAAGTTGTTTTTGTATAAAAATTATGTATAAAATCAAAATTGTAAAATTTATTGACTCGATATCCTAGTAAAGGTAGTTACTTTTATACGGATTTGAATGGTAGAGAGTGGTTGTGGGTGTAGTTAGATGGTAACCATACTCTGTGAGTGTGTGTGTCTGTAGAAGACTACACCACCTCATTTACTACACATCATACACATCATCCTCATCTCATTGGGTCATGTATTAGGAATTAAAAAAAAAAACAAAAAAAATTGGTTCGATAAAGGTCGGTTAACAAAAATAATTGTAATCTTTTACCCTTCAGAAGAGAGACAAAAAAGATGTCTACTAAGGAGGAGTAATGTTATGACTGGATTTCAGTTTGACAGCTGCAACGAAGGGGATATGCCAATGACTTTTATGAACACGTGTGTTCTTGTTCCACCCCTTCCACTTTTACTTTTCTCGGGTACACGGAAAAACATTATCCACTAATTCCACTCTTAAGACCTGTAATATAGTTTGATCGGTCAGCCTGTTTAATAACGGATCGTGTGTGAAAAAATCTGGAGTGAAACACTCACACGACTTTCTCTTGCCAATGCAAATAATTAACAATATAACGTAACTTCGTCATAAAAACATAACAAATAAACAGAAACCTAAATAACAACCATATTTTAGTCGTATATGAATGACTACGTAAAAATACGGAAAATCATTCCTTCACGCTATACTATGCTCTGTAGAGAAAAATGTTCTAAATAAAAGTTGTAGATCTTTTAATTTCCTATAAATTTTACTATACGCTTTTGTCGTAAAATGGATACTAAGGCCGAAATCTTAAAAAATTCGATTTTTCACACGTTTTCGTGAGAAAAAAAGAAAATCGCTAATTACCGCTAAACTAAGCATTAGACAAAAAAATGTTAAAAATTAAAGTTGTAGGATTTTAAATTCTCTACAAATTATTATATAAATAGTGCGCTAAAATGCATGTTAAACCTGTAATCTTAAAAAAACCAATTTTTTACGTGAAAATAGCCTTACCAAGAATTTCAGTAAACATGGCGCCTACACTATCTAGTAGAGCATAAAAAATTTAGTAAATGGGGCAATTTTTAAAAAAAATCGTATCACCAGTTTTTTGAGAAAATCGCAAAAAAGTGAAAAATTACACGAATAAACTACTACTACCGGTTGACCGATTTTGATGAAAATGTTCGTGTCGGGTCCGGTAGATGTATGTAACTAAATTTTCAAGTTTCAAGTTCGAACGATGTTCCGTTCTTGAGATATTCTGTTCACACACACACACACACACACACACAGACCAATCGCTAAAAACATGTTTTTTGGGTTCAGGGAGTCTGAAAACGTACAGATCCGGTGAAAACTCGATTTCGAAAAATCGACAGGAAAACAGTACTTTCCTTCCTATATATTCATATAGGCAAGAGAAAGTAAAAACTGACCTCATAAAGATATAACCTAATTTTAATCATGAGTGAAAGACGCAATATGAAAATCAACCTCAGTTTGGCTTAAAAATGCGGAAAATCACTCTTTCACGCTAAACTAGGCTCTGTAGAGATAAATGCTGTGAATAAAAGTTGTAGATCTTTTAATTTCCTATAGATTTAATTTTATACGCTTTTGTCGTAAAATGCATGCTAAGGCT